>OZ002733.1:30730073-31004506 GCA_963924305.1 Polygonum maritimum | reverse complement strand
AACTGGGCCAGACTGTGTTTGCGACTTTATAAATTCTTGGTATTTTTGGAATTCCTGGAATTGTTTCCATTGCTCAGGTGAAATAGTTTGTGGTGGTGAGGTAGTAGAGCTTTTTTGAGAAGTAGTTGGAATCGATTTTTGGGGGGATGGTTGAGACTTGATTCTAATGATACATTCGATTCTGTCAAGAGAGACAAAATCTAAATCGTATTTATCCCACCAGCGAATTTTAAATCTTCTGCAAATGGAAAGAGGGAATGGTTTAGGTATGATTTGTGCAAGTTCATAGGTCCAGCAGAAGATCCATGGTACTTGAAGGTTGCTATGGAATTTAGTAGGTTTGGTGTATTCCAAATCGTTGGTATGGTTGGAGAAGAAGGTTATGGCCTTAGTAAGAGGTTCTGGATAGATTTCCGGTGTTGCACCAAAGTAGCACCACCAATTGTAAAACCAAATAGGAAAGTCGTCCTGGCATCGTTTGAAATTAAAGAACCAGGAATGGGTAAAGGGTCTCAGGTAAAAGGTCTTAAACCAGGCATCCTTGTAATCAAAGTATGTGTATCCGGTAGGGAAGAAAGGTACAGAGAATTTTTTAAGGTCTGTTGGTTTGACCCAATCCTTTCTTTTGAGTACTTTGAGTATTGTGCATTTTGACATTGAAACATATTGGCCATTGGTTTGATCATAGGTATGGGTAATGTCAGCAGAGCCTGAATCAACTAGGATGAACTCGTAAAATTTTTGGTTTTTTGTAAACTCAGAAGGGGACCAATGGAACCCTGGGGAGAAAAGGTCTCGTATATAAGGTTCAAACTCATGCTGTTTCATGGGCTGAAAGGCCGGGGAAAGATAGAGGTTTTCGAAGAAGGCTTTTGTAACGTATTTGGTAATACTTGCTACAGGTTTGTTTTGTTTTTGTGGTGTTTTGGGAGATAGATGAGCTTGATTGTAAGGTAATGGTGGAAACTGGGAAAGTGGCTCGAACTGGTTTTGTATTGGTACTATAGAGGAGCTGGAGGCATAGTCTTGTGGTGTCTGCTTCTTTTCTGTCATTCTGCAAGTTAGTCAAGACATTAAACAGGGATATTTCTCAGTTTTAATTTTAAACGATAATTGGCTAGTCCTTGTTTGTAGAGAAAAATAGTCTTGATATCCTCTAGAATATATTTTGGACAAGCTTTAAGAGACTGTAAGTAGAGAATGTGTTGGTAAAGCCCTTTGAGATTGTAAATAAAACTGCCTTGTTTTTTAATCTTAGTTACAAAAAACATCTAAAAAGGTATGTTTTTGAGTTTGTGAAGCAAACTTTTCTTAGCAAGATTGTAATTATAAGAAAGTTGTTCTTCTAAATCTTTAATGATTATGTCTTTGTATTTTGGAGAAAGGCGAGCACGTTTAAAAAAGGCAATTCGGTCTTTGAGATAAGTAAGGCCAAAACGATTGTCAAGCTCTTTTTTAATTTTATCAATAAAAAATATTGTTTTAAAACGGGATTCTCTGAAGATTAAAAACAATATAGTTATTGGCGAGAATTAGTCTTCTTGAGAGAACTTCTTCAAAAGCCTTTAAGTAGAGGTCTTTCAAAGGAGGGTAAACATGTGTTTGGTTTTGAAGGTGAGTAATCTGTCTTTTGATATAAGGAATATGGTATCTTTCATACGCTTCCTTTTGCACTATTTTCTAAATGAGATGCATGAAGCTGTTTTGCCCTGCAAAAATTCTCTTGTTAGAAAGTCGGGTAAAGAATTGTTTTCTCCTTTAATAAACTCGATATCAAAGTCAAAAGCAGATAAAATTGCTTGCCATCTAGCAAAGATTTGTTTAGAAACAATATTTTGAACATCTTTTTGTAAAATCTCTTTAGCAGACTTACAATCTACTCTAAGAAGGAATTTCTTATTGTATAGATCATCTTGGAATTTTTGTATGCAAGCAACTATAGAGAGAATTTCTTTCTTTACTGTGCTATAGTTTTTCTGGGGTCCCGACCAGGCTCCCGAATAAAATCACCCAACACAAACACAAGCATACGAATCATGCGATTCCGAATCTACCTCAAAGTCTCAATAACACAACTTTTCTTATTGATTGGTTTGATTTGCCTAGCCTATGGTTTGGCAAGTGTTGGTTTCGATTCTTTTTCAAGTACAAAAATCTTTGAACTAATAAACTTGATAGAAAGATCACATAACAACACAAACACAAGCATACAAATCATGCGATTCCGAATGTTTCTCAAATTCTCAATAACACAACATTTCTTATTGATTGGTTTGATTTGCCTAGGCTATAGTTTGGGAACCGTTGGTTTCCAATCTTTTTCTAGTCCAAAAATCTTTGAACTAATAGAACTTAATAGAAAGATCACCAAACAACACAAACACAAGCATATGAATTATGCGATTCCGAATGTTTCTCAAATTCTGCATAACACAACCTTTCTTATTGATTGGTTTGATTTGCCTAGGCAATGGTTTGGGAACCGTTGGTTTCCAATCTTTTTCTAGTCCAAAAATCTTTGAACTAATAGAACTTAATAGAAAGATCACCAAACAACACAAACACAAGCATAGGTATCATGCGATTCCGAATGTTTCTCAGATTCTAAATAACACAACCTTTCTTATTGATTGGTTTATTTGTCTAGGCTATGGTTTAGGAACCGTTGGTTTCCAATCTTTATCTAGTCCAAAAATCTTTAATCTAATAGAACTTGATAGAAAGATCACCAAAAAACACAAACACAAGCATTACGAATCATGCGATTTCGAATGTTTCTCAAATTCTTAATAACACAACCTTTCTTATTGATTGGTTTGATTTGCCTAGGCTATAGTTTGGGAACCGTTGGTTTCCAATCTTTTTCTAGTCTAAAAATCTTTGATCTAATAGAGCTTGATAGAAATATCACCAATCAACACAAACACAAGCATACGAATCATGCGATTCCGAATGTATCTCAAATTCTCAATAACACAACCTTTCTTATTGATTGGTTTGATTTGTCTAGGCTATGGTTTGGGAACCGTTGGTTTCCATTCTTTTTCTAGTCCAAAATTCTTTGATCTAATAGAACTTGATAGAAAGATCACCAAACAACACAAACTCAAGCATACGAATCATGCGATTCAGAATGTTTCTCAAATTCTCAATAACACAACCTTTCTTATTGATTGGTTTGATTTGCCTAGGCTATGGTTTGGGAACCGTTGGTTTCTATTCTTTTTCTAGTCTTAAAGTCTTTGATCTAATAGAACTTGATAGAAAGATCACCAAACAACACAAACAAAAGCATACGAATCATGCGATTCCGAATGTTTCTCAAGTTCTCATTAACAAAATAGATTTGATTTGCCTAAGCTATGGTTTGCCAAGTGTTAGTTTCCATTCTTTTTCTAGTTCAAAAATCTTTGAACTAATAGACCTTGATAGAAAGATCACCAAACAACACAAACACAAGCATAGGTATCATGCGATTCCGAATGTTTCTCAAATTCTCAATAACACAACCTTTCTCATTGATTGGTTTGATTTGCCTAGCCTATGGTTTTGTAACCGTTTGTTTCCAATCTTTTTCTTGTCCAAAAATCTTTGATCTAATAGAACTTGATAGAAATATCACCCAACACAAACACAAGCATATGAATCATGCGATTCCGAATGTACCTCAAATTCTCAATAACACAACCTTTCTTGTTGATTGGTTTGATTTGCCTAGCCTATGGATTGACAAGTGTTGGTTTCGATTCCTTTTCAAGTACAAAAATCTTTGAACTAATAAACTTGATAGAAAGATCACCAAACAACACAAACACAAGCATACGAATCATGCGATTCCGAATGTTTGTCAAATTCTCAATAACACAACCTTTCTTATTGATTGGTTTGATTTGCCTAGGCTATAGTTGAGGAACCGTTGGTTTCCAATCTTTTTATAGTCCAAAAATCTTTGATCTAATAGAGCTTGATAGAAATATCACCAAACAACACAAACACAAGCATACGAATCATGCGATTCCGAATGTATCTCAAATTCTCAATAACACAACCTTTCTTATTGATTGGTTTGATTTGCCTAGGCTATGGTTTGGGAACCGTTGGTTTCCATTCTTTTTCTAGTCCTAAAGTCTTTGATCTAATAGAACTTGATAGAAAGATCACCAAACAACACAAACAAAAGCATATGAATCATGCGATTCCGAATGTTTCTCAAATTCTCATTAACACAATAGGTTTGATTTGCCTAAGCTATGGTTTGCCAAGTGTTAGTTTCAATTATTTTTCTAGTTCAAAAATATTTGAACTATTAGACCTTGATAGAAAGATCACCAAACAACACAACCACAAGCATAGGTATCATGCGATTCCGAATGTTTCTCAAATTCTCAATAACACAACCTTTCTTATTGATTGGTTTGATTTTCCTAGGCTATAGTTTGGGAACCGTTGGTTTCCAATCTTTTTCTAGTCCAAAAATCTTTGATCTAATAGAGCTTGATAGAAATATCACCAATCAACACAAACACAAGCATACGAATCATGCGATTCCGAATGTATCTCAAATTCTCAATAACACAACCTTTCTTATTGATTGCTTTGATTTGCCTAGGCTATTGTTTGGGAACCGTTGGTTGCCATTCTTTTTCTAGTTCAAAATTCTTTGATCTAATAGAACTTGATAGAAAGATCACCAAACAACACAAACTCAAGCATACGAATCATGCGATTCAGAATGTTTCTCAAATTCTCAATAACACAACCTTTCTTATTGATTGGTTTGATTTGCCTAGGCTACGGTTTGGGAACCGTTGGTTTCCAATCTTTTTCTAGTCCAAAAATCTTTAATCTAATACAACTTGATAGAAAGATCACCAAACAACACAAACACAATCATACGAATCATGCGATTTCGAATGTTTCTCTAACTCTCAATAGCACAACCTTTCTTATTGATTGGTTTGATTTGCCTAGGCTATAGTTTGGGAACCGTTGGTTCCAATCTTTTTCTAGTCCAAAAATCTTTGATCTAATAGAGCTTGATAGAAATATCACCAAACAACACAAACACAAGCATATGAATTATGCGATTCCGAATGTTTCTCAAATTCTAAATAACACAACCTTTATTATTGATTGGTTTGATTTGCCTAGGCTATGGTTTGGGAACCGTTGGTTTCCAATCTTTTTCTAGTCCAAAAATCTTTGATCTAATAGAACTTGATAGAAAGATCACCAAACAACATAAACACAAGCATACGAATCAAGCGATTCCGAATGTATCTTAAGGTCTCAATAACACAACCTTTCTTATTGATTTGTTTGATTTGCCTAGGCTATGGTTTGGGAACCGTTGGTTTCCAATCTTTTTCTAGTCCAAAAATCTTTGAACTAATAGAACTTAATAGAAAGATCACCAAACAACACAAACACAAGCATAGGTATCATGCGATTCCGAATGTTTCTTAAATTCTAAATAACACAATCTTTCTTATTGATTGGTTTGATTTGTCCAGACTATGGTTTGGGAACCGTTGGCTTTCAATCTTTATCTAGTCCAAAAACCTTTAATCTAATAGAACTTGATAGAAAGATCACCAAAAAACACAAACATAATAATTACGAATCATGCGATTTCGAATGTTTCTCAAATTCTAAATAACACAACCTTTCTTATTGATTGGTTTGATTTGCCTAGGCTATAGTTGAGAAACCGTTGGTTTCCAATCTTTTTCTAGTCCAAAAATCTTTGATCTAATAGAGCTTGATAGAAATATCACCAAACAACACAAACACAAGCATACGAATCATGCGATTTTGAATGTATCTCAAATTCTCAATAATACAACCTTTCTTATTGATTGGTTTGATTTGCCTAGGCTATGGATTGGGAACCGTTGGTTTCCATTCTTTTTCTAGTCCTAAAGTCTTTGATCTAATAGAACTTGATAGAAAGATCACCAAACAACACAAACAAAAGCATACGAATCATGCGATTCCGAATGTTTCTCAAATTCTCATTATCACAATAGGTTTGATTTGCCAAAGCTATGGTTTGCCAAGTGTTAGTTTCCATTCCTTTTCTAGTTCAAAAATCTTTGAACTAATAGACCTTGATAGAAAGATCACCAAACAACACAAACACAAGCATAGGTATCATGCGATTCCGAATGTTTCTCAAATTCTCAATAACACAACTTTCTCATTGATTGGTTTGATTTGCCTAGCCTATGGTTTTGGAACCGTTTGTTTCCAATCTTTTTCTAGTCCAAAAATCTTTGATCTAATAGAACTTGATAGAAATATGACCCAACACAAACACAAGCATACGAATCATGCGATTCCGAATGTACCTCAAATTCTCAATAACACAACCTTTCTTGTTGATTGGTTTGATTTGCCTAGCCTATGGATTGACAAGTGTTGGTTTCGATTCCTTTTCAAGTACAAAAATCTTTGAACTAATAAACTTGATAGAAAGATCACCAAACAACACAAACACAAGCATACGAATCATGCGATTCCGAATGTTTCTCAAATTCTCAATAACACAACCTTTCTTATTGATTGGTTTGATTTGCCTAGGCTATAGTTGAGGAACCGTTGATTTCCATCTTTTTATAGTCCAAAAATCTTTGATCTAATAGAGCTTGATAGAAATATCACCAAACAACACAAACACAAGCATACGATTCATGCGACTCCGAATGTATCTCAAATTCTCAATAACACAACCTTTCTTATTGATTGGTTTGATTTGCCTAGGCTATGGTTTGGGAACCGTTGGTTTCCATTCTTTTTCTAGTCCTAAAGTCTTTGATCTAATAGAACTTGATAGAAAGATCACCAAACAAACAAACAAATCCATACGAATCATTGGATTCCGAATGTTTCTCAAATTCTCATTAACACAATAGGTTTGATTTGCCTAAGTTATGGTTTGCCAAGTGTTAGTTTCCATTATTTTTCTAGTTCAAAAATCTTTGAACTAATAGACCTTGATAGAAAGATCACCAAACAACACAAACACAAGCATAGGTATCATGCGATTCCGAATGTTTCTCAAATTCTCAATAACACAACCTTTCTCATTGATTGGTTTGATTTGCCTAGCCTATGGTTTTGGAACCGTTTGTTTCCAATCTTTTTCTAGTCCTAAAATCTTTGATCTAATAGAACTTGATAGAAATATCACCCAACACAAACACAAGCATACGAATCATGCGATTCCGAATGTACCTCAAATTCTCAATAACACAACCTTTCTTGTTGATTGGTTTGATTTGCCTAGCCTATGGATTGACAAGTGTTGGTTTCGATTCCTTTTCAAGTACAAAAATCTTTGAACTAATAAACTTGATAGAAAGATCACCAAACAATACAAACACAAGCATACGAATCATGCGGTTCCAAATGTTTCTCAAATTCTCAATAACACAACCTTTCTTATTGATTGGTTTGATTTACCTAGGCAAGGGTTTGGGAACCGTTGGTTTCCAATATTTTTCTAGTCCAAAAATCTTTAATCTAATAGAACTTGATAGAAATATCACCAAACAACACAAACACAATCATACGAATCATGCGATTTCGAATGTTTCTCAAATTCTCAATATCACAACCTTTCTTATTGATTGGTTTGATTTGCCTACGCTATAGTTTAAGAACCGTTGGTTTACAATCTTTTTCTAGTCCAAGAATCTTTGATCTAATAGAGCTTGATAGAAATATCACCAAACAACACAAACACAAGCATATCAAATATGCAACTCCGAATGTTTCTCAAATTCTCAATAACACAACCTTTCTTATTGATTGGTTTGATTTGCCTAGGCTATGGTTTGGGAACCGTTGGTTTCCAATCTTTTTCTAGTCCAAAAATCTTTGATCTAATAGAGCTTGATTGAAATATCAACAAACAACACAAACACAACCATACGAATCAAGCGATTCCGAATGTATCTCAAATTCTCAATAACACAACCTTTCTTATTGATGGGTTTGATTTGCCTAGGCTATGGTTTGGGAACCGTTGGTTTCCATTCTTTTTCTAGTCCTAAAGTCTTTGATCTAATAGAACTTGATAGAAAGATCACCAAACAACACAAACAAAAGCATACGAATCATGCGATTCCGAATGTTTCTCAAATTATCATTAACACAATAGGTTTGATTTGCCTAACCTATGGTTTGCCAAGTGTTAGTTTCCATTCTTTTTCTAGTTCAAAAATCTTTGAACTAATTCACCTTGATAGAAAGATCACCAAACAACACAAACACAAGCATAGGTATCATGCGATTCCGAATGTTTCTCAAATTCTCAATAACACAACCTTTCTTATTGATTGGTTTGATTTGCCTAGCCTATGGTTTTGGAACCGTTTGTTTCCAATCTTTTTCTAGTCCAAAAATCTTTGATCTAATACAACTTGATAGAAATATCACCCAACACAAACACAAGAATACGAATCATGCGATTCCGAATCTACCTCAAATTCTCAATAACACAACTTTTCTTATTGATTGGTTTGATTTGCCTAGCCTATGGTTTGGCAAGTGTTGGTTTCGATTCTTTTTCAAGTACAAAAATCTTTGAACTAATAAACTTAATAGAAAGATCACATAACAACACAAACACAAGCATACGAATCATGCGATTCCGAATGTTTCTCAAATTCTCAATAACACAACATTTCTTATTGATTGGTTTGATTTGCCTAGGCTATAGTTTGGGAACCGTTGGTTTCCAATCTTTTTCTAGTCCAAAAATCGTTGATCTAATAGAACTCGATAGAAAGATCACCAAACAACACAAACACAAGCATATGAATTATGCGATTCCGAATGTTTCTCAAATTCTCCATAACACAACCTTTCTTATTGATTGGTTTGATTTGCCTAGGCAATGGTTTGGGAACTGTTGGTTTCCAATCTTTTTCTTGTCCAAAAATATTTGATCTCGTAGAACTTGATAGAAAGATCACCAAACAACACAAACACAAGCATACGAATCATGCGATCTCGAATGTTTCTCAAATTCTCAATAACACAACCTTTCTTATTGATTTGTTTGATTTGCCTAGGCTACGGTTTGGGAACCGTTGGTTTCCAATCTTTTTCTAGTCCAAAAATCTTTAATCTAAGAGAACTTGATAGAAAGATCACCAAACAACACAAACACAATCATACGAATCATGCGATTTCGAATGTTTCTCTAATTCTCAATAGCACAACCTTTCTTATTGATTGGTTTGATTTGCCTAGGCTATAGTTTGGGAACCGTTGGTTCCCAATCTTTTTCTAGTCCAAAAATCTTTGATCTAATAGAGCTTGATAGAAATATCACCAAACAACACAAACACAAGCATATGAATTATGCGATTCCGAATGTTTCTCAAATTCTAAATAACACAACCTTTATTATAGATTGGTTTGATTTGCCTAGGCTATGGTTTGGGAACCGTTGGTTTCCAATCTTTTTCTAGTCCAAAAATCTTTGATCTAATAGAACTTGATAGAAAGATCACCAAACAACATAAACACAAGCATACGAATCATGCGATTCCGAATGTATCTTAAGGTCTCAATAACACAACCTTTCTTATTGATTGGTTTGATTTGCCTAGCCTATGGTTTGGCAAGTGTTGGCTTCGATTCTTTTTCAAGTACAAAAATCTTTGAACTAATAAACTTGATAGAAAGATTACAAAACAACACAAACACAAGCATACGAATCATGAGATTCCGAATGTTTCTCAAATTCTCAATAACACAACCTTTCTTATTGTTTGGTTTGATTTGCCTACGCTATGGTTTGCGAACCGTTGGATTCCAATCTTTTTCCAGTCCAAAAATCTTTGATCTCATAGAACTTGATAGAAAGATCACCAAACAACACAAACACAAGCATACGAATCATGCGATTCCGAATGTTTCTCAAATTCTCAATAACACAACCTTTCTTATTGATTGGTTTGATTTGCCTAGGCTATAGTTGAGGAACCGTTGATTTCCAATCTTTTTATAGTCCAAAAATCTTTGATCTAATAGAGCTTGATAGAAATATCACCAAACAACACAAACACAAGCATACGATTCATGCGATTCCGAATGTATCTCAAATTCTCAATAACACAACCTTTCTTATTGATTGGTTTGATTTGCCTAGGCTATGGTTTGGGAACCGTTGGTTTCCATTCTTTTTCTAGTCCTAAAGTCTTTGATCTAATCGAACTTGATAGAAAGATCACCAAACAACACAAACAAAAGCATACGAATCATTGGATTCCGAATGTTTCTCAAATTCTCATTAACACAATAGGTTTGATTTGCCTAAGTTATGGTTTGCCAAGTGTTAGTTTCCATTCTTTTTCTCGTTCAAAAATCTTTGAACTAATAGACCTTGATAGAAAGATCACCAAACAACACAAACACAAGCATAGGTATCATGCGATTCCGAATGTTTCTCAAATTCTCAATAACACAACCTTTCTCATTGATTGGTTTGATTTGCCTAGCCTATGGTTTTGGAACCGTTTGTTTCCAATCTTTTTCTAGTCCTAAAATCTTTGATCTAATAGAACTTGATAGAAATATCACCCAACACATACACAAGCATACGAATCATGCGATTCCGAATGTACCTCAAATTCTCAATAACACAACCTTTCTTGTTGATTGGTTTGATTTGCCTAGCCTATGGATTGACAAGTGTTGGTTTCGATTCCTTTTCAAGTACAAAAATCTTTGAACTAATAAACTTGATAGAAAGATCACCAAACAACACAAACACAAGCATACGAATCATGCGGTTCCGAATGCTTCTCAAATTCTCAATAACACAACCTTTCTTATTGATTGGTTTGATTTGCCTAGGCTATGGTTTGTGAACCGTTGGTTTCCAATCTTTTTCTAGTCCAAAAATCTTTGATCTAATAGAGCTTGATAGAAATATCACCAAACAACACAAACACAAGCATATCAAATATGCGACTCCGAATGTTTCTCAAATTCTCAATAACACAACCTTTCTTATTGATTGGTTTGATTTGCCTAGGCTATGGTTTGGGAACCCTTGGTTTCCAATCTTTTTCTAGTCCAAAAATCTTTGATCTAATAGAGCCTGATTGAAATATCAACAAACAACACAAACACAACCATACGAATCAAGCGATTCCGAATGTATCTCAAATTCTCAATAACACAACCTTTCTTATTGATTGGTTTGATTTGCCTAGCCTATGGTTTTGGAACCGTTTGTTTCCAATCTTTTTCTAGTCCAAAAATCTTTGATCTAATAGAACTTGATAGAAATATCAACCAACACAAACACAAGAATACGAATCATGCGATTCCGAATCTACCTCAAATTCTCAATAACACAACTTTTCTTATTGATTGGTTTGATTTGCCTAGCCTATGGTTTGGCAAGTGTTGGTTTCGATTCTTTTTCAAGTACAAAAATCTTTGAACTAATAAACTTGATAGAAAGATCACATAACAACACAAACACAAGCACACGAATCATGCGATTCCGAATGTTTCTCAAATTCTCAATAACACAACATTTCTTATTGATTGGTTTGATTTGCCTAGGCTATAGTTTGGGAACCGTTGGTTTCCAATCTTTTTCTAGTCCAAAAATCGTTGATCTAATAGAACTCGATAGAAAGATCACCAAACAACACAAACACAAGCATATGAATTATGCGATTCCGAATGTTTCTCAAATTCTCCATAACACAACCTTTCTTATTGATTGGTTTGATTTGCCTAGGCAATGGTTTGGGAACCGTTGGTTTCCAATCTTTTTCTTGTCCAAAAATAATTGATCTCGTAGAACTTGATAGAAAGATCACCAAACAACACAAACTCAAGCATACGAATCATGCGATCCCGAATGTTTCTCAAATTCTCAATAACACAACCTTTCTTATTGATTTGTTTGATTTGCCTAGGCTACGGTTTGGGAACCGTTGGTTTCCAATCTTTTTCTAGTCCAAAAATCTTTAATCTAAGAAAACTTGATAGAAAGATCACCAAACAACACAAACACAATCATACGAATCATGCGATTTCGAATGTTTCTCTAATTCTCAATAGCACAACCTTTCTTATTGATTGGTTTGATTTGCCTAGGCTATAGTTTGGGAACCGTTGGTTCCCAATCTTTTTCTAGTCCAAAAATCTTTGATCTAATAGAGCTTGATAGAAATATCACCAAACAACACAAACACAAGCATATGAATTATGCGATTCCGAATGTTTCTCAAATTCTAAATAACACAACCTTTATTATAGATTGGTTTGATTTGCCTAGGCTATGGTTTGGGAACCGTTGGTTTCCAATCTTTTTCTAGTCCAAAAATCTTTGATCTAATAGAACTTGATAGAAAGATCACCAAACAACATAAACACAAGCATACGAATCATGCGATTCCGAATGTATCTTAAGGTCTCAATAACACAACCTTTCTTATTGATTGGTTTGATTTGCCTAGCCTATGGTTTGGCAAGTGTTGGCTTCGATTCTTTTTCAAGTACAAAAATCTTTGAACTAATAAACTTGATAGAAAGATCACAAAACAACACAAACACAAGCATACGAATCATGAGATTCCGAATGTTTCTCAAATTCTCAATAACACAACCTTTCTTATTGTTTGGTTTGATTTGCCTACGCTATGGTTTGCGAACCGTTGGTTTCCAATCTTTTTCCAGTCCAAAAATCTTTGATCTCATAGAACTTGATAGAAAGATCACCAAACAACACAAACACAAGCATACGAATCATGCGATCCCGAATGTTTCTCAAATTCTCAATAACACATGCTTTCTTATTGATTTGTTTGATTTGCCTAGGCTATGGTTTGGGAACCGTTGGTTTCCAATCTTTTTGTAGTCCAAAAATCTTTGAACTATTAGAACTTAATAGAAAGATCACCAAACAACACAAACACAAGCATAGGTATCATGCGATTCCGAATGTTTCTCAAACTCTAAATAACACAACCTTTCTTATTGATTGGTTTGATTTGTCTAGGCTATAGAACTTTAATCTAATAGAACTTGATAGAAAGATCACCAAAAAACACAAACACAATAATTACAAATCATGCGATTCCGAATGTATCTCAAATTCTCAATAACACAACCGTTCTTATTGATTGGTTTGATTTGCCTTGCCTTGGTTTGGCAAGTGTTGGCTTCGATTCTTTTTCAAGTACAAAAATCTTTGAACTAATAAACTTGATAGAAAGATCACATAACAACACAAACACAAGCATACGAATCATGCGATTCCGAATGTTTCTCAAATTCTCAATAACACAACATTTCTTATTGATGGTTTGATTTGCGTAGGCTATAGTTTGGGAACCATTGGTTTCCAATCTTTTTCTAGTCCAAAAATCTTTGATCTAATAGAACTTGATAGAAAGATCACCAAACAACACAAACACAAGCATATAAATTATGCGATTCCGAATGTTTCTCAAATTCTCCATAACACAACCTTTCTTATTGATTGGTTTGATTTGCCTAGGCAATGGTTTGGGCACCGTTGGTTTGCAATCTTTTTCTTGTCCAAAAATCTTTGATCTAATAGAAATTGATAGAAAGATCACCAAACAACACAAACACAAGCATACGAATAATGCGATTCCGAATGTATCTCAAATTCTCAATAACACAACCTATCTTATTGATTGGTTTGATTTGCCTAGCCTATGGTTTGGCAAGTGTTGGTTTCGATTCTTTTTCAAGTACAAAAATCTTTGAACTAATAAACTTGATAGAAAGATCACAAAACAACACAAACACAAGCATACGAATCATGAGATTCCGAATGTTTCTCAAATTCTCAATAACACAACCTTTCTTATTGTTTGGTTTGATTTGCCTACGCTATGGTTTGCGAACCGTTGGTTTCCAATCTTTTTCCAGTCCAAAAATCTTTGATCTCATAGAACTTGATAGAAAGATCACCAAACAACACAAACACAAGCATACGAATCATGCGATCCCGAATGTTTCTCAAATTCTCAATAACACATGCTTTCTTATTGATTTGTTTGATTTGCCTAGGCTATGGTTTGGGAACCGTTGGTTTCCAATCTTTTTGTAGTCCAAAAATCTTTGAACTATTAGAACTTAATAGAAAGATCACCAAACAACACAAACACAAGCATAGGTATCATGCGATTCCGAATGTTTCTCAAACTCTAAATAACACAACCTTTCTTATTGATTGGTTTGATTTGTCTAGGCTATAGTTTGGGAACCGTTGGTTTCCAATCTTTTTCTAGTCCAAAAATCTTTAATCTAATAGAACTTGATAGAAAGATCACCAAAAAACACAAACACAATAATTACAAATCATGCGATTCCGAATGTATCTCAAATTCTCAATAACACAACCGTTCTTATTGATTGGTTTGATTTGCCTTGCCTTGGTTTGGCAAGTGTTGGCTTCGATTCTTTTTCAAGTACAAAAATCTTTGAACTAATAAACTTGATAGAAAGATCACATAACAACACAAACACAAGCATACGAATCATGCGATTCCGAATGTTTCTCAAATTCTCAATAACACAACATTTCTTATTGATGGTTTGATTTGCGTAGGCTATAGTTTGGGAACCATTGGTTTCCAATCTTTTTCTAGTCCAAAAATCTTTGATCTAATAGAACTTGATAGAAAGATCACCAAACAACACAAACACAAGCATATAAATTATGCGATTCCGAATGTTTCTCAAATTCTCCATAACACAACCTTTCTTATTGATTGGTTTGATTTGCCTAGGCAATGGTTTGGGAACCGTTGGTTTGCAATCTTTTTCTTGTCCAAAAATCTTTGATCTAATAGAAATTGATAGAAAGATCACCAAACAACACAAACACAAGCATACGAATAATGCGATTCCGAATGTATCTCAAATTCTCAATAACACAACCTATCTTATTGATTGGTTTGATTTGCCTAGCCTATGGTTTGGCAAGTGTTGGTTTCGATTCTTTTTCAAGTACAAAAATCTTTGAACTAATAAACTTGATAGAAAGATCACAAAACAACACAAACACAAGCATACGAATCATGCGATTCTGAATGTTTCTCAAATTCTCAATAACACAACCTTTCTTATTGATTGGTTTGATTTGCCTACGCTATGGTTGGCGAACCGTTAGTTTCCAATCTTTTTCTAGTCCAAAAATCTTTGATCTCATAGAACTTGATAGAAAGATCACCAAACAACACAAACAAAAGCATACGAATCATGCGATCCCGAATGTTTCTCAAATTCTCAATAACACAGCCTTTCTTATTGATTTGTTTGATTTGCCTAGGCTATGGTTTGGGAACCATTGGTTTCCAATCTTTTTCTAGTCCAAAAATCTTTGAACTAATAGAACTTAATAGAAAGATCACCAAATAACACAAACACAAGCATAGGTATCATGCGATTCCGAATGTTTCTCAAATTCTAAATAACACAATCTTTCTTATTGATTGGTTTGATTTGTCTAGGCTATGGTTTGGGAACCGTTGGTTTTCAATCTTTATCTAGTCCAAAAACCTTTAATCTAATAGAACTTGATAGAAAGATCACCAAAAAACACAAACACAATAATTACGAATCATGCGATTTCGAATGTTTCTCAAATTCTAAATAACACAACCTTTCTTATTGATTGGTTTGATTTGCCTAGGCTATAGTTGAGCAACCGTTGGTTTCCAATCTTTTTCTAGTCCAAAAATCTTTGATCTAATAGAGCTTGATAGAAAGATCACCAAACAACACAAACTCAAGCATACGAATCATGCGATTCAGAATGTTTCTCAAATTCTCAATAACACAACCTTTCTTATTGATTGGTTTGATTTGCCTAACCTATGGATTGACAAGTGTTGGTTTCGATTCCTTTTCAAGTACAAAAATCTTTGAACTAATAAACTTGATAGAAAGATCACCAAACAACACAAACACAAGCATACGAATCATGCGATTCCGAATGTTTCTCAAATTCTCAATAACACAACCTTTCTTATTGATTGGTTTGATTTGCCTAGGCAAGGGTTTGGGAACCGTTGGTTTCCAATATTTTTCTAGTCCAGAAATCTTTAATCTAATAGAACTTGATAGAAATATCACCAAACAACACAAACACAATCATATGAATCATGCGATTTCGAATGTTTCTCAAATTCTCAATAGCACAACCTTTCTTATTTATTGGTTTGATTTGCCTAGGCTATAGTTTAAGAACCATTGGTTTCCAATCTTTTTCTAGTCCAAGAATCTTTGATCTAATAGAGCTTGATAGAAATATCACCAAACAACACAAACACAAGCATATCAAATATGCGATTCCAAATGTTTCTCAAATTCTCAATAACACAACCTTTCTTATTGATTGGTTTGATTTGCCTAGGCTATGGTTTGGGAACCGTTGGTTTCCAATCTTTTTCTAGTCCAAAAATCTTTGATCTAATAGAGCTTGATTGAAATATCAACAAACAACACAAACACAAGCATACGAATCAAGCGATTCCGAATGTATCTCAAATTCTCAATAACACAACCTTTCTTATTGATGGGTTTGATTTGCCTAGGATATGGTTTGGGAACCGTTGGTTTCCATTCTTTTTCTAGTCCTAAAGTCTTTGATCTAATAGAACTTGATAGAAAGATCACCAAACAACACAAACAAAAGCATAGGAATCATGCGATTCCGAATGTTTCTCAAATTCTCATTAACACAATAGGTTTGATTTGCCTAACCTATGGTTTGCCAAGTGTTAGTTTCCATTCTTTTTCTAGTCCAAAAATCTGTGAACTAATTGACCTTAATAGAAAGATCACCAAACAACACAAACACAAGCA
Source organism: Polygonum maritimum (assembly GCA_963924305.1). Lineage (NCBI taxonomy): Eukaryota > Viridiplantae > Streptophyta > Magnoliopsida > Caryophyllales > Polygonaceae > Polygonum > Polygonum maritimum. Next base: position 30,987,622 of record OZ002733.1, on the reverse strand, counting down.
TAGGTATCATGCGATTCCGAATGTTTCTCAAATTCTCATTAACACAATAGGTTTGATTTGCCTAGGGTATGGTTTGATAAGTGTTAGTTTCCATTCTTTTTCTAGTTCAAAATGAACTTTATAGAAAGATCACCAAACAACACAAACACAAGCATAGGTATCATTCAATGCTGAATGTTTCTCAAATTCTCAATAACACAACCTTTCTTATTGATTGGTTTGATTTGCCTGGGCTATTGTTTGGAAACCATTGGTTTCCAATCTTGATCTAGTCCAAAAATCTTTGATCTAATAGAACTTGATAGAAAGATCTCCAAACAACACAAACACAAGCATACGAATCATGCGATTCCGAATGTATCTCAAATTCTCAATAACACAACCTTTCTTATTGATTGGTTTGATTTGCCTAGCCTATGGTTTGACAAGTGTTGGTTTCGATTCTTTTTCAAGTACAAAAATCTTTGAACTAATAAACTGGATTGAAAGATCACCAAACAACTCAAAGACAAGCATACGAATCATGCGATTCCGAATGTTTCTCAAATACTCAATAACACAACCTTTCTTATTGATTGGTTTAATTTGCCTAGGCTATAGTTTGGGAACCGTTGGTTTCCAATGTTTTTCTAGTCCAAAAATCTTTGATCTAATAAAACTTGATAGAAAGATCACCAAACAACACAAACACAAGCATATGAATCATGCAATTCCGAATGTATCTCAAATTCTCAATAACACAACCTTTCTTATTGATTGGTTTGATTTGCCTAGCCTATTTTTTGGCAAGTGTTGGTTTCCATTCTTTTTCAATTACAAAAATCTTTGAACTAATAAAACTTGATAGAAAGATTACAAAACAACACAAACATAAGCATACGAATCATGCCATTACGAATGTGTCTCAAATTCTCAATAACACAACCTTTCTTATTGATTGGTTTGATTTGCCTAGCCTATGGTTTGGCAAGTGTTCGTTTGGATTCTTTTTCAAGTACAAAAATCTTTGAACTAATAAACTTGATAGAAAGATCACCAAAGAACACAAACACAAGTATATGAATCATGCAATTCCGAGTGTATCTCAAATTCTCAATAACACAACCTTTCTTATTGATTGGTTTGATTTGCCTAGCCTATGGTTTTGGCAAGTGTTGGTTTCCAATCTTTTTCTAGTACAGAAATCTTTGATCTAATAGAAGTTGATAGAAAGATCACCAAACAATACAAACACAAGCATACGAATCATGCGATTCCGAATGTATCTCAAATTCTCAATAACACAACCTTTCTTATTGATTGGTTTGATTTACCCAGCCTATTGTTTGACAAGTGTGGGTTTCGATACAAAAATCTTTGAACTAATAAACTTGATAGAAGGATCAGCAAACAACACAAACACAAGCATACGAATCATGCGATTCCGAATTTTTCTCAAATTCTCAATAACACAACCTTTCTTATTGATTGGTTTGATTTGCCTAGGCTATTGTTTGCGAACCGTTGGTTTCCAATCTTTTTCTAGTCCAAAAATCTTTGATCTCATAGAACATGATAGAAATATACCCAAACAACACAAACACAAGCATACGAATCATGCGATTCCGAATGTTTCTCAAATTCTCAATAACACAACCTTTCTTATTGATTTGTTTTATTTGCCGAGGCTATGGTTTGGGAACCGTTGGTTTCCAGTATTTTTCTAGTCCAAAAACTATTGAACCAATAGAACTTGTTAGAAAGATCACCAAAGAACACAAACACAATCATAGGTATCATGCGATTCCGAATGTTTCTCAAAGTCTAAATAACACAACCTTTCTTATTGATTGGTTTGATTTGCCTAGGCTATGATTTGGCAACCGTTGGTTTCCAATCTTTTTCTAGTCTAAAAATCTTTGAACTCATAGAACTTGATAGAAAGATCACCAAACAACAAAAACACAAGCATACGAATCATGCGATTCCTAATGTTTCTCAAATACTCAATAACACAACCTTTCTTATTGATTGGTTTGATTTGCCTAGACTATGGTTTGGCAAGTGTTAGTTTCCATTCTTTTTCTACTACAAAAATCTTTGAACTAATAGAACTTGATATAAAGATCACCAAACTACACAAACATAAGCATACGAATCATGCGATTTCGAATGTTTCTCAAATTCTCAATAACACAACCTTTCTTATTGATTGGTTTGATTTGCCTAGGCTATGGTTTGGCAAGTGTTGGTTTCCATTCCTTTTCTTGTACAAAAATCTTTGAACTAATAGAACTTGATAGAAAGATCACCAAACAACACAAACACAATCATAGCTTTCATGCGATTCCGAATGTTTCTCAAATTCTCTATAACACAACCTTTCTTATTGATTGGATTGATTTGCCTAGGCTATGGTTTGGGAACCGTTGGTTTCCAATATTTTTCTAGTCCAGAAATCTTTGATTTCATAGAACTCTCTAGAAAGATCACTAAACAACACAAATACAAGCATACGAATCATGCGATTCCTAATGTTTCTCAAATACTCAATAACACAACCTTTCTTATTGATTGGTTTGATTTGCCTAGGCTATGGTTTGGCAAGTGTTAGTTTCCATTCTTTTTCTACTAAAAAAATCTTTGAACTAATAGAACTTGATAGAAAGATCACCAAACTACACAAACACAAGCATACGAATCATGCGATTTCGAATGTTTCTCAAATTCTCAATAACACAACCTTTCTTATTGATTGGTTTGATTTGCCTAGGCTATGGTTTGGCAAGTGTTGGTTTCCATTCCTTTTCTAGTACAAAAATCTTTGAACTAATAGAACTTGATAGAAAGATCACCAAACAACACAACACACAAGCATAGGTATCATGCGATTCCGAATGTTTCTCAAATTCTCTATAACACAACCTTTTTTTATTGATTGGATATTTGCCTAGGCTATGGTTTGGGAACCGTTGGTTTCCAATATTTTTCTAGTCCAGAAATCTTTGATCTCATAGAACTCGCTAGAAAGATCACCAAACAACACAAATATAAGCATACGAATCATGCGATTCCGAATGTTTCTCAAATTCTCAATAACACAACCTTTCTTATTGATTGGTTTGATTTGCCTAGGCTATAGTTTGGGAACCGTTGGTTTCCAATCTTTTTCTAGTCTAAAAATCTTTGATCGAATAGAACTTGGTAGAAAGATCACCAAACAACAAAAACACAAGCATACGAATCATGCGATTCCGAATGTATCTCAAATTCTCAATAACACAACCTTTCTTATTGATTGGTTTGATTTGCCTAGCCTATGGTTTGACAAGTGTTGGTTTCGATTCTTTTTCAAGTACAAAAATCATTGAACAAATAAACTTGATAGAAGGATCAGCAAACGACACAAACACAAGCATACGAATCATGCGATTCCGAATGTTTCTCAAATTCTCAATAACATAACCTTTCTTATTGATTGGTTTGATTTGCCTACGCTATTGCTTGCGAACCGTTGGTTTCCAAACTTTTTCTAGTCCAAAAATCTTTGATCTCATAGAACATGATAGAAAGATCACCAAACAACACAAACACAAGCATACGAATCATGCGATTCTGAATGTTTCTCAAATTCTCAATAACACAACCTTTCTTATTGATTTGTTTGATTTGCCTAGGCTATGGTTTGGGAACCGTTGGTTTCCAATCTTTTTCTAGTCCAAAAATTATTGAACTAATAGAACTTGATAGAAAGATCACCAAACAACACAAGCACAAGCATTGGTATCATGCGATTCCGAATGTTTCTCAAAGTCTAAATAACACAACCTTTCTATTGATTGGTTTGATTTGCCTAGGCTATGGTTTGGCAACCGTTGGTTTCCAATCTTTTTGTAGTCTAAAAATCTTTGAACTCATAGAACTTGATAGAAAGATCACCAAACAACATAAACACAAGCATACGAATCATGCGATTCCGAATGTTTCTCAAATTCTCAATAACACAACCTTTTTTATTGATTGGTTTGATTTGCCTAGGCTATAGTTTGGGAACCGTTGGTTTCCAATCTTTTTCTAGTCCAAAAATCTTTGATCTAATAGAACTTGATAGAAAGATCACCAAACAACACAAACACAAGCATACGAATCATGCAATTCCGAATGTATCTCAAATTCTCAACAACACAACCATTCTTATTGATTGGTTTGATTTGCCTAACCTATGGTTTGACAAGTGTTGGTTTCGATTCTTTTTCAAGTACAAAAATCTTTGAACTAATAAACTTGATAGAAAGATCACCAAACAACACAAACACAAGCATACGAATCATGCGATTCCGAATGTTTCTCAAATACTCAATAACACAACCTTTCTTATTGATTGGTTTGATTTGCCTAGGTTATAGTTTGGGAACCGTTGGTTTCCAATCTTTTTCTAGTCCAAAAATCTTTGATCTAATAGAACTTGATAGAAAGATCACCAAACAACATAAACACAAGCATACGAATCATGCAATTCCGAATGTATCTCAAATTCTCAACAACACAACCATTCTTATTGATTGGTTTGATTTGCCTAACCTATGGTTTGACAAGTGTTGGTTTCGATTCTTTTTCAAGTACAAAAATCTTTGAACTAATAAACTTGATAGAAAGATCACCAAACAACACAAACATAAGCATACGAATCATGCGATTCCGAATGTTTCTCAAATACTAATTAACACAACCTTTCTTATAGATTGGTTTGATTTGCCTAGGCTATAGTTTGGGAACAGTTGGTTTCCAATCATTTTCTAGTCCAAAAATCTTTGATCTAATAGAACTTGATAGAAAGATCACCAAACAACACAAACACAAACATATGAATTATGCGATTCCGAATGTTTCTCAAATTCTCCATAACACAACCTTTCTTATTGATTGGTTTGATTTGCCTAGGCTATAGTTTGGGAACCGTTGGTTTCAAAGCTTTTTCTAGTCCAAAATTCTTTGATCTAATAGAACTTGATAGATAGATCACCAAACACCACAAACACAAGCATACGAATCCTGCGATTCCGAATGTATCTCAAATTCTCAATAACACGACCTTTCTTATTGATTGGTTTGATTTGCCTAGGTTATAGTTTGGGAACCGTTGATTTCCAATCTTTTTCTAGTCCAAAAATCTTTGATCTAATAGAACTTGATAGAAAGATCACCAAACAACACAAACACAAGCATACGAATCATGCAATTCCGAATGTATCTCAAATTCTCAACAACACAACCATTCTTATTGAATGGTTTGATTTGCCTAACCTATGGTTTGCCAAGTGTTGGTTTCAATTCTTTTTCAAGTAAAAAAATCTTTGAACTAATAAACTTGATAGAAAGATCACCAAACAACACAAACACAAGCATACGAACCATGCGATTCCGAATGTTTCTCAAATATTCAATAACACAACCTTTCTTATAGATTGGTTTGATTTGCCTAGGCTATAGTTTGGGAACCGTTGGTTTCCAATCTTTTTCTAGTCTAAAAATCTTTGATCTAATAAAACTTGATAGAAAGATCACCAAACAACACAAACACAAGCATACGAATCATGCGATTCCGAATGTATCTCAAATTCTCAATAACACGACCTTTCTTATTGATTGGTTTGATTTGCCTAGGTTATAGTTTGGGAACCGTTGGTTTCCAATCTTTTTCTAGTCCAAAAATCTTTGATCTAATAGAACTTGATAGAAAGATCACCAAACAACATAAACACAAGCATACTAATCATGCAATTCCGAATGTATCCCAAATTCTCAACAACACAACCATTCTTATTGATTGGTTTGATTTGCCTAACCTATGGTTTGACAAGTGTTGGTTTCGATTCTTTTTCAAGTACAAAAATCTTTGAACTAATAAACTTGATAGAAAGATCACCAAACAACACAAACACAAGCATACGAATCATGCGATTCCGAATGTTTCTCAAATACTAATTAACACAACCTTTCTTATAGATTGGTTTGATTTGCCTAGGCTATAGTTTGGGAACCGTTGGTTTCCAATCATTTTCTAGTCCAAAAATCTTTGATCTAATAGAACTTTATAGAAAGATCACCAAACAACACAAACACAAACATATGAATTATGTTGATTGGTTTGTTGAAATGAGAATTTGAGAAGTAGTTGGAATCGATTTTTGGGGGGATGGTTGAGACTTGATTCTAATGATACATTCGATTCTGTCAAGAGAGACAAAATCTAAATCGTATTTATCCCACCAGCGAATTTTAAATCTTCTGCAAATGGAAAGAGGGAATGGTTTAGGTATGATTTGTGCAAGTTCATAGGTCCAGCAGAAGATCCATGGTACTTGAAGGTTGCTATGGAATTTAGTAGGTTTGGTGTATTCCAAATCGTTGGTATGGTTGGAGAAGAAGGTTATGGCCTTAGTAAGAGGTTCTGGATAGATTTCCGGTGTTGCACCAAAGTAGCACCACCAATTGTAAAACCAAATAGGAAAGTCGTCCTGGCATCGTTTGAAATTAAAGAACCAGGAATGGGTAAAGGGTCTCAGGTAAAAGGTCTTAAACCAGGCATCCTTGTAATCAAAGTATGTGTATCCGGTAGGGAAGAAAGGTACAGAGAATTTTTTAAGGTCTGTTGGTTTGACCCAATCCTTTCTTTTGAGTACTTTGAGTATTGTGCATTTTGACATTGAAACATATTGGCCATTGGTTTGATCATAGGTATGGGTGATGTCAGCAGAGCCTGAATCAACTAGGATGAACTCGTAAAATTTTTGGTTTTTTGTAAACTCAGAAGGGGACCAATGGAACCCTGGGGAGAAAAGGTCTCGTATATAAGGTTCAAACTCATGCTGTTTCATGGGCTGAAGGGCCGGGGAAAGATAGAGGTTTTCGAAGAAGGCTTTTGTAACGTATTTGGTAATACTTGCTACAGGTTTGTTTTGTTTTTGTGGTGTTTTGGGAGATAGATGAGCTTGATTGTAAGGTAATGGTGGAAACTGGGAAAGTGGCTCGAACTGGTTTTGTATTGGTACTATAGAGGAGCTGGAGGCATAGTCTTGTGGTGTCTGCTTCTTTTCTGTCATTCTGCAAGTTAGTCAAGACATTAAACAGGGATATTTCTCAGTTTTAATTTTAAACGATAATTGGCTAGTCCTTGTTTGTAGAGAAAAATAGTCTTGATATCCTCTAGAATATATTTTGGACAAGCTTTAAGAGACTATAAGTAGAGAATGTGTTGGTAAAGCCCTTTGAGATTGTAAATAAAACTGCCTTGTTTTTTAATCTTAGTTACAAAAAACATCTAAAAAGGTATGTTTTTGAGTTTGTGAAGCAAACTTTTCTTAGCAAGATTGTAGTTATAAGAAAGTTGTTCTTCTAAATCTTTAATGATTATGTCTTTGTATTTTGGAGAAAGGCGAGCACGTTTAAAAAAGGCAATTCGGTCTTTGAGATAAGTAAGGCCAAAACGATTGTCAAGCTCTTTTTTAATTTTATCAATAAAAAACATTGTTTTAAAACGGGATTCTCTGAAGATTAAAAACAATATAGTTATTGGCGAGAATTAGTCTTCTTGAGAGAACTTCTTCAAAAGCCTTTAAGTAGAGGTCTTTCAAAGGAGGGTAAACATGTGTTTGGTTTTGAAGGTGAGTAATCTGTCTTTTGATATAAGGAATATGGTATCTTTCATACGCTTCCTTTTGCACTATTTTGTAAATGAGATGCATGAAGCTGTTTTGCCCTGCAAAAATTCTCTTGTTAGAAAGTCGGGTAAAGAATTGTTTTCTCCTTTAATAAACTCGATATCAAAGTCAAAAGCAGATAAAATTGCTTGCCATCTAGCAAAGATTTGTTTAGAAACAATATTTTGAACATCTTTTTGTAAAATCTCTTTAGTAGACTTACAATCTACTCTAAGAAGGAATTTCTTATTGTATAGATCATCTTGGAATTTTTGTATGCAAGCAACTATAGAGAGAATTTCTTTCTTTACTGTGCTATAGTTTTTCTGGGGTCCCGACCAGGCTCCCGAATAAAATCTAACCAATTGTTCCGGACTCTCTTTGTTTAGCTTTTGTTTTAGTATTCCTCCGAATCCTAGTTCAGAGGCATCTGTTTCAACAATCATAAAGGCTTTTGGATCAGGGATAGTAATGCATGGTAAAGCCTTTATCTTTTCTTTAATTATTCTAACAGCTCTTGTATGTTCATCACTCCATTGTTTTGGATTTTTTCTAAGCCTTTGATAGAGTGGAATACATAGTTGTCTTAACTTAGGGAAAAAATCTGCAATGTAGTTTAAACATCCTAAAAATCTTTGTAGTTGAGTTTTGTCTTTTATTTCATCAGGGAACTTCTCAGAGAAGTCAAGGCTTCTTTCAATAGGTTTTATTGTTTGCTGGCATATATGGTGCCCTAAGAATCTAATTTTTGTTTGAAAGAGTTTCATTTTTGGAGCCGAAACAACAAGGCCATTCTTTTTAATGGTTTGTAGAAAAATATTTAAATGTTTGAAATGTTCATCAATTGTTTTAGAGTAGACAAGCACATCGTCTTTGTAGACTATTAAAAACTTTGTAAAAGGGTTAAAGATTTCGTTCATGATGTTTTGAAATTCTGATGGGGCATTTTTAAGGCCGAATGGCATTACATTCCATTCGTAGTGGCCAAAAGGGACGGTAAAGGCCGTCTTGTATCTATCTTGTTCAACGATTTGTATTTGCCAAAACCCGCTTTTCATATCAAATTTAGAAAAGATTTTGGCTTCAAATAGTCTATTGAGAAGGTCTCTTTTGTTAGGAATAGGATATCTAATCCATTGTAAGGCTTTGTTGAGGGGCTTGTAGTTAATAACTAGTCTAGGGACTCCTCTTTCTTTCTCTGCTGCATTCATGACATAGAAAGCGGCACAACTCCATGGAGAGTGAGACTTTCTAATTAGTTTTTTATCTAAAAGATTTTGAATTTCTGCTTTACAGGTTTCCAATAATTCTTGATTCATCTGTATTGGTCTTGCTTTAGTAGGGATTTTGGTTTCATCAAAGTCTTTTTCGTATGGTAAAGAAACTTGATGTTTCTTTCTATCCCAAAAGGCATTAGGGAGATCCGAACAGACTTGTTTTTCAAATAGTTTTTGAAGATCAAGTATTTTGTTTTGAAGGAAAGGTTGGTTAAGTTTTTCAATAATCTTTTGATCCGATATTTCTCTCGTTAGATCATTAATAAAGGCTTGTTTATGGGAAATAAGATCAATGCGTCTAGTAATAGTATGTGCTTTAAGTAGGTCAATGTCCCTTTGTTGAGTTGGTAGTAAAAAGGGGAAAATAATGTTTTTCCCTATGATTTGAGTATGCAATCCTCTATGGTCAATTTTGAAAGGATATAGTTGTGTTAAGAAGGGTGTGCCTAAGATTATTTCATGTGTAAGGTCTTGAACTAAGACAAAAGAATTTTTGAAACAATATCCTTTATTACAGACTTTAGCTTTTGTTATTTTGTAATTAACTTTCATTCTTGAGCCGCTGGCATTTGTTAATCTTTCGGTTGTTTTTTCAAAATATTTAGAAGGGATAAGGCCTTCTCTTAAGCAGTTAAGGTCTGCTCCACTGTCAAGCAAAGCTGTAGATTGTAAAGTAAAGTCTTCGATTTTTATAGTAATTGGTATATACCATTTTTGGAAATTAATTTTATCAACAGCTGTAACTAGAAAATCGTTTTCTTCATTATTATCTTGAACTGCATTTTCAAACTATAACCTAGGAAAATCAAACCAATCAATAAAAAAGGTTGTGTTATTGAGAATTTGAGAAACATTCGGAATCGCATGATTCGTATGCTTGTGTTTATATTGTTTGGTGATCTTTCTATCAAGTTTCTAATTTCAACGATTTTTGTACTTGAAAAAGAATCGAAACCAACACTTGTCAAACCATAGGCTAGGCAAATCAAACTAATCAATAAGAAAGGTTGTGTTATTGAGAATTTGAGAAACATTCGGAATCGCATGATTCGTATGCTTGTGTTTGTGTTGTTTGGTGATCTTTCTATCAAGTTCTATTAGATCAAAGATTTTTGGACTAGAAAAAGATTGGACACCAACGGTTCCCAAACTATAGCCTAGGCAAATCAAACCAATAAATCAGAAAGGTTGTGTTATCGAGAATTTGAGAAACATTCAGAATCGCATGATTCGTATGCTTGTGTTTGTGTTGTTTGGTGATCTTTCTATCAAGTTTATTAGTTCAAAGATTTTTGTACTTGAAAAAGAATCGAAACCAACACTTGTCAAACTATAGGGCAGGCAAATCAAACCAATTAATAAGAAAGGTTGTGTTATTGAGAATTTGAGATACATTCGGAATCGCATGATTCGTATGCTTGTGTTTGTATTGTTTTGTGATCTTTTTTTTTAAGTTCTATTAGATCAAAGATTTTTTGACTAGATAAAGATTAGAAACCAACGGTTCCCAAACCATAGCCTAGGCAAATCAAACCAATCAATAAGAAAGGTTGTGTTATTGAGAATTTGAGAAACATTCGGAATCGCATGATACCTATGCTTGTGTTTGTGTTGTTTGGTGATCTTTCTATCAAGTTCTTTTAGTTCAAAGGTTTTTGAACTAGAAAAAGAATGGAAACTAACACTTACCAAACCATAGCCTAGGCAAATCAAACCTATTGTGTTAATGAGAATTTGAGAAACATTCGGAATCGCATGATTCGTATGCTTGTGTTTGTGTTGTTTGGTGATCTTTCTATCAAGTTCTATTAGATCAAAGATTTTTGGACTACAAAAAAGATTGGAAACCAACGGTTCCCAAACTATAACCTAGGCAAATCAAACCAATGAATAAGAAAGGTTGTGTTATTGAGAATTTGAGATACATTCGGAATCGCATGATTCTTATGCTTGTGTTTGTGTTGTTTGGTGATCTTTCTATGAAGTTCTATTAGATCAAGGATTTTTGAACTAGAAAAGGAATGGAAACTAACACTTACCAAACCATAGCCTAGGCAAATCAAACCTATTGTGTTAATGAGAATTTGAGAAACATTCGGAATCGCATGATTCGTATGCTTGTGTTTGTGTTGTTTGGTGATCCTTCTATCAAGTTCTATTAGATCAAAGATTTTTAGACTAGAAAAAGATTGGAAACCAACGGTTCCCAAACTATAACCTAGACAAATCAAACCATTGAATAAGGAAGGTTGTGTTATTGAGAATTTGAGATACATTCGGAATCGCATGATTCGTATGCTTGTGTTTATGTTGTTTAGTGATCTTTCTATCAAGTTTATTAGTTCAAATATTTTTGTACTTGAAAAAGAATCGAAACCAACACTTGTCAAACCATAGGCTAGGCAAATCAAACCAATCAATATGAAAGGTTGTGTTATCGAGAATTTGAGATACATTCGGAATCGCATGATTCGTATGCTTGTGTTTGTGTTGTTTGGTGATCTTTATATCAAGTTATATTAGATCAAAGATTTTTGGACTAGAAAAAGATTGGAAACCAACGCTTCCCAAACCATAGCCTAGGTAAATCAAACGAATCAATAAGAAAAGTTCTATTATTGATAATTTGAGAAACATTCGGAATCGCATGATACCTATGCTTGTGTTTGTGTTGTTTGGTGATCTTTCTATCAAGTTCTATTAGTTCAAAGATTTTTGAACTAGAAAAAGAATGGAAACTAACACTTGGCAAACAATAGCCTAGGCAAATCAAACCTATTGTGTTAATGAGAATTTGAGAAACATTCGGAATCGCATGATTCGTATGCTTGTGTTTGTGTTGTTTGGTGATCTTTCTATAAAGTTCTATTAGATCAAAGACTTTTGGACCAGAAAAAGAATGGAAACCAACGGTTCCCAAACCATAGCCTAGGCAAATCAAACCAAGCAATAAGAAAGGTTGTGTTATTGAGAATTTGAGAAACATTCGAAATTGCATGATACCTATGCTTGTGTTTGTGTTGTTTGGTGATCTTCCTATCAAGTTCAATTAGTTCAAATATTTTTGAACTAGGAAAAGAATGGAAACTAACACTTGGCAAACCATATCCTAGGCAAATCAAACCTATTGTGTTAATGAGAATTTGAGAAACATTCGGAATCGCATGATTCGTATGCTTGTGTTTGTGTTGTTTGGTGATCTTTCTATCAAGTTCTATTAGATCAAAGACTTTTGGATTAGAAAAAGAATGGAAACCAACGGTTCCCAAACCATAGCCTAGGCAAATCAAACCAATCAATAAGAAGGGTTGTGTTATTGAGAATTTGAGATACATTCGGAATCGCATGATTCGTATGCTTGTGTTTGTGTTGTTTGGTGGTATTTTTTTCAAGCTCTATTAGATCAAAGATTTTTGGACTAGAAAAAGATTGGAAACCAACGGTTCCGAAACTATAGCCTAGGCAACTCAAACCAATCAATAAGAAAGGTTGTGTTATTGAGAATTTGAGAAACATTCGAAATCGCATGATTCGTAATTATTGTGTTTGTGTTTTTTGGTGATCTTTCTATCAAGTTCTATTAGATTAAAGATTTTTGGACTAGATAAAGATTGGAAACCAACGGTTCCCAAACCATAGCCTAGACAAATCAAACCAATCAATAAGAAAGGTTGTGTTATTTAGAATTTGAGAAACATTCAGAATCGCATGATACCTATGCTTGTGTTTGTGTTGTTTGGTGATCTTTCTATTAGGTTCTATTAGTTCAAAGATTTTTGGACTAGAAAAAGATTGGAAACCAACGGTTCCCAAACCATATCCTAGGCAAATCAAACAAATCAATAAGAAAGGTTGTGTTATTGAGAATTTGAGAAACATTCGGGATCGCATGATTCGTATGCGTGTGTTTGTGTTGTTTGGTGATCTTTCTATCAAGTTCTATGAGATCAAAGATTTTTGTACTAGAAAAAGATTGGAAACCAACGGTTTCCAAACCATAGTGTAGGCAAATCAAACCAATCAATAAGAAAGGTTGTGTTATTGAGAATTTGAGAAACATTCGGAATCGCATGATTCGTATGCTTCTGTTTGTGTTGTTTTGTGATCTTTCTATCAAGTTTTTTAGTTCAAAGATTTTTGTACTTGGAAAAGAATCGAAACCAACACTTGCCAAACCATAGGCTGGGCAAATCAAACCAATCAATAAGAAAGATTGTGTTATTGAGAATTTGAGATATATTCGGAATCGCATGATTCGTATGCTTATGTTTGTGTTGTTTGGTGATCTTTATATCAATTTCTATTAGATCAAAGATTTTTGGACTAGAAAAAGATTGGAAAGCAACGGTTCCCACACCATTGCCTAGGCAAATCAAACCAATCAATAAGAAAGGTTGTGTTATGGAGAATTTGAGAAACATTCGGAATCGCATAATTCATATGCTTGTTTTCTGTTGTTTGGTGATCTTTCTATCAAGTTCTATTAGATCAAAGATTTTTGGACTAGAAAAAGATTGGAAACCAACGGTTCCCAAACTATAGCCTAGGCAAATCAAACCAATCAATAAGAAATGTTGTGTTATTGAGAATTTGAGAAACATTCGGAATCGCATGATTCGTATGCTTGTGTTTGTGTTGTTATGTGATCTTTCTATCAAGTTTAATAGTTCAAAGATTTTTGTACTTGAAAAAGAATCGAAGCCAACACCTGCCAAACCATAGGCTAGGCAAATCAAACCAATCAATAAGAAAGGTTGTGTTATTTAGAATATGAGAAACATTCGGAATCGCATGATACCTATGCTTGTGTTTGTGTTGTTTGGTGATCTTTCTATTAAGTTCTAATAGTCCAAAGATTTTTGGACTACAAAAAGATTGGAACCAACAGTTCCCAAGCCATAGCCTAGACAAATCAAACCAATCAATAAGAAAGGTTGTGTTATTTAGAATATGAGAAACATTCGGAATCGCATGATACCTATGCTTGTGTTTGTGTTGTTTGGTGATCTTTCTATTAAGTTCTAATAGTCCATAGATTTTTGGACTAGAAAAAGATTGGAAACCAACAGTTCCCAAACCATAGCCTAGGCACATCAAACAAATCAATAAGAAAGCATGTGTTATTGAGAATTTGAGAAACATTCGGGATCGCATGATTCTTATGCTTGTGTTTGTGTTGTTTGGTGATCTTTCTATCAAGTTCTATGAGATCAAAGATTTTTGGACTAGAAAAAGATTGGAAACCAACGGTTCGCAAACCATAGCGTAGGCAAATCAAACCAATCAATAAGAAAGGTTGTGTTATCGAGAATTTGAGATACATTCGGAATCGCATGATTCGTATGCTTGTGTTTGTGTTGTTTGGTGATCTTTATATCAAGTTATATTAGATCAAATATTTTTGGACTAGAAAAAGATTGGAAACCAACGCTTCCCAAACCATAGCCTAGGTAAATCAAACGAATCAATAAGAAAAGTTCTGTTATTGATAATTTGAGAAACATTCGGAATCGCATGATACCTATGCTTGTGTTTGTGTTGTTTGGTGATCTTTCTATCAAGTTCTATTAGTTCAAAGATTTTTGAACTAGAAAAAGAATGGAAACTAACACTTGGCAAACCATAGCCTAGGCAAATCAAACCTATTGTGTTAATGAGAATTTGAGAAACATTCGGAATCGCATGATTCGTATGCTTGTGTTTGTGTTGTTTGGTGATCTTTCTATAAAGTTCTATTAGATCAAAGACTTTTGGACCAGAAAAAGAATGGAAACCAACGGTTCCCAAACCATAGCCTAGGCAAATCAAACCAAGCAATAAGAAAGGTTGTGTTATTGAGAATTTGAGAAACATTCGAAATTGCATGATACCTATGCTTGTGTTTGTGTTGTTTGGTGATCTTCCTATCAAGTTCAATTAGTTCAAATATTTTTGAACTAGGAAAAGAATGGAAACTAACACTTGGCAAACCATATCCTAGGCAAATCAAACCTATTGTGTTAATGAGAATTTGAGAAACATTCGGAATCGCATGATTCGTATGCTTGTGTTTGTGTTGTTTGGTGATCTTTCTATCAAGTTCTATTAGATCAAAGACTTTTGGATTAGAAAAATGGAAACCAACGGTTCCCAAACCATAGCCTAGGCAAATCAAACCAATCAATAAGAAGGGTTGTGTTATTGAGAATTTGAGATACATTCGGAATCGCATGATTCGTATGCTTGTGTTTGTGTTGTTTGGTGGTATTTTTTTCAAGCTCTATTAGATCAAAGATTTTTGGACTAGAAAAAGATTGGAAACCAACGGTTCCGAAACTATAGCCTAGGCAACTCAAACCAATCAATAAGAAAGGTTGTGTTATTGAGAATTTGAGAAACATTCGAAATCGCATGATTCGTAATTATTGTGTTTGTGTTTTTTGGTGATCTTTCTATCAAGTTCTATTAGATTAAAGATTTTTGGACTAGATAAAGATTGGAAACCAACGGTTCCCAAACCATAGCCTAGACAAATCAAACCAATCAATAAGAAAGGTTGTGTTATTTAGAATTTGAGAAACATTCAGAATCGCATGATACCTATGCTTGTGTTTGTGTTGTTTGGTGATCTTTCTATTAGGTTCTATTAGTTCAAAGATTTTTGGACTAGAAAAAGATTGGAAACCAACGGTTCCCAAACCATATCCTAGGCAAATCAAACAAATCAATAAGAAAGGTTGTGTTATTGAGAATTTGAGAAACATTCGGGATCGCATGATTCGTATGCGTATGTTTGTGTTGTTTGGTGATCTTTCTATCAAGTTCTATGAGATCAAAGATTTTTGTACTAGAAAAAGATTGGAAACCAACGGTTTCCAAACCATAGTGTAGGCAAATCAAACCAATCAATAAGAAAGGTTGTGTTATTGAGAATTTGAGAAACATTCGGAATCGCATGATTCGTATGCTTCTGTTTGTGTTGTTTTGTGATCTTTCTATCAAGTTTTTTAGTTCAAAGATTTTTGTACTTGGAAAAGAATCGAAACCAACACTTGCCAAACCATAGGCTGGGCAAATCAAACCAATCAATAAGAAAGATTGTGTTATTGAGAATTTGAGATATATTCGGAATCGCATGATTCGTATGCTTATGTTTGTGTTGTTTGGTGATCTTTATATCAATTTCTATTAGATCAAAGATTTTTGGACTAGAAAAAGATTGGAAAGCAACGGTTCCCACACCATTGCCTAGGCAAATCAAACCAATCAATAAGAAAGGTTGTGTTATGGAGAATTTGAGAAACATTCGGAATCGCATAATTCATATGCTTGTTTTGTGTTGTTTGGTGATCTTTCTATCAAGTTCTATTAGATCAAAGATTTTTGGACTAGAAAAAGATTGGAAACCAACGGTTCCCAAACTATAGCCTAGGCAAATCAAACCAATCAATAAGAAATGTTGTGTTATTGAGAATTTGAGAAACATTCGGAATCGCATGATTCGTATGCTTGTGTTTGTGTTGTTATGTGATCTTTCTATCAAGTTTAATAGTTCAAAGATTTTTGTACTTGAAAAAGAATCGAAGCCAACACCTGCCAAACCATAGGCTAGGCAAATCAAACCAATCAATAAGAAAGGTTGTGTTATTTAGAATATGAGAAACATTCGGAATCGCATGATACCTATGCTTGTGTTTGTGTTGTTTGGTGATCTTTCTATTAAGTTCTAATAGTCCAAAGATTTTTGGACTACAAAAAGATTGGAACCAACAGTTCCCAAGCCATAGCCTAGACAAATCAAACCAATCAATAAGAAAGGTTGTGTTATTTAGAATATGAGAAACATTCGGAATCGCATGATACCTATGCTTGTGTTTGTGTTGTTTGGTGATCTTTCTATTAAGTTCTAATAGTCCATAGATTTTTGGACTAGAAAAAGATTGGAAACCAACAGTTCCCAAACCATAGCCTAGGCACATCAAACAAATCAATAAGAAAGCATGTGTTATTGAGAATTTGAGAAACATTCGGGATCGCATGATTCTTATGCTTGTGTTTGTGTTGTTTGGTGATCTTTCTATCAAGTTCTATGAGATCAAAGATTTTTGGACTAGAAAAAGATTGGAAACCAACGGTTCGCAAACCATAGCGTAGGCAAATCAAACCAATCAATAAGAAAGGTTGTGTTATCGAGAATTTGAGATACATTCGGAATCGCATGATTCGTATGCTTGTGTTTGTGTTGTTTGGTGATCTTTATATCAAGTTATATTAGATCAAAGATTTTTGGACTAGAAAAAGATTGGAAACCAACGCTTCCCAAACCATAGCCTAGGTAAATCAAACGAATCAATAAGAAAAGTTCTGTTATTGATAATTTGACAAACATTCGGAATCGCATGATACCTATGCTTGTGTTTGTGTTGTTTGGTGATCTTTCTATCAAGTTCTATTAGTTCAAAGATTTTTGAACTAGAAAAAGAATGGAAACTAACACTTGGCAAACCATAGCCTAGGCAAATCAAACCTATTGTGTTAATGAGAATTTGAGAAACATTCGGAATCGCATGATTCGTATGCTTGTGTTTGTGTTGTTTGGTGATCTTTCTATAAAGTTCTATTAGATCAAAGACTTTTGGACCAGAAAAAGAATGGAAACCAACGGTTCCCAAACCATAGCCTAGGCAAATCAAACCAAGCAATAAGAAAGGTTGTGTTATTGAGAATTTGAGAAACATTCGAAATTGCATGATACCTATGCTTGTGTTTGTGTTGTTTGGTGATCTTCCTATCAAGTTCAATTAGTTCAAATATTTTTGAACTAGGAAAAGAATGGAAACTAACACTTGGCAAACCATATCCTAGGCAAATCAAACCTATTGTGTTAATGAGAATTTGAGAAACATTCGGAATCGCATGATTCGTATGCTTGTGTTTGTGTTGTTTGGTGATCTTTCTATCAAGTTCTATTAGATCAAAGACTTTTGGATTAGAAAAAGAATGGAAACCAACGGTTCCCAAACCATAGCCTAGGCAAATCAAACCAATCAATAAGAAGGGTTGTGTTATTGAGAATTTGAGATACATTCGGAATCGCATGATTCGTATGCTTGTGTTTGTGTTGTTTGGTGGTATTTTTTTCAAGCTCTATTAGATCAAAGATTTTTGGACTAGAAAAAGATTGGAAACCAACGGTTCCGAAACTATAGCCTAGGCAACTCAAACCAATCAATAAGAAAGGTTGTGTTATTGAGAATTTGAGAAACATTCGAAATCGCATGATTCGTAATTATTGTGTTTGTGTTTTTTGGTGATCTTTCTATCAAGTTCTATTAGATTAAAGATTTTTGGACTAGATAAAGATTGGAAACCAACGGTTCCCAAACCATAGCCTAGACAAATCAAACCAATCAATAAGAAAGGTTGTGTTATTTAGAATTTGAGAAACATTCAGAATCGCATGATACCTATACTTGTGTTTGTGTTGTTTGGTGATCTTTCTATTAGGTTCTATTAGTTCAAAGATTTTTGGACTAGAAAAAGATTGGAAACCAACGGTTCCCTAACCATATCCTAGGCAAATCAAACAAATCAATAAGAAAGGTTGTGTTATTGAGAATTTGAGAAACATTCGGGATCGCATGATTCGTATGCGTGTGTTTGTGTTGTTTGGTGATCTTTCTATCAAGTTCTATGAGATCAAAGATTTTTGTACTAGAAAAAGATTGGAAACCAACGGTTTCCAAACCATAGTGTAGGCAAATCAAACCAATCAATAAGAAAGGTTGTGTTATTGAGAATTTGAGAAACATTCGGAATCGCATGATTCGTATGCTTCTGTTTGTGTTGTTTTGTGATCTTTCTATCACGTTTTTTAGTTCAAAGATTTTTGTACTTGGAAAAGAATCGAAACCAACACTTGCCAAACCATAGGCTGGGCAAATCAAACCAATCAATAAGAAAGATTGTGTTATTGAGAATTTGAGATATATTCGGAATCGCATGATTCGTATGCTTATGTTTGTGTTGTTTGGTGATCTTTATATCAATTTCTATTAGATCAAAGATTTTTGGACTAGAAAAAGATTGGAAAGCAACGGTTCCCACACCATTGCCTAGGCAAATCAAACCAATCAATAAGAAAGGTTGTGTTATGGAGAATTTGAGAAACATTCGGAATCGCATAATTCATATGCTTGTTTTGTGTTGTTTGGTGATCTTTCTATCAAGTTCTATTAGATCAAAGATTTTTGGACTAGAAAAAGATTGGAAACCAACGGTTCCCAAACTATAGCCTAGGCAAATCAAACCAATCAATAAGAAATGTTGTGTTATTGAGAATTTGAGAAACATTCGGAATCGCATGATTCGTATGCTTGTGTTTGTGTTGTTATGTGATCTTTCTATCAAGTTTAATAGTTCAAAGATTTTAGTACTTGAAAAAGAATCGAAGCCAACACCTGCCAAACCATAGGCTAGGCAAATCAAACCAATCAATAAGAAAGGTTGTGTTATTTAGAATATGAGAAACATTCGGAATCGCATGATACCTATGCTTGTGTTTGTGTTGTTTGGTGATCTTTCTATTAAGTTCTAATAGTCCAAAGATTTTTGGACTACAAAAAGATTGGAACCAACAGTTCCCAAGCCATAGCCTAGACAAATCAAACCAATCAATAAGAAAGGTTGTGTTATTTAGAATATGAGAAACATTCGGAATCGCATGATACCTATGCTTGTGTTTGTGTTGTTTGGTGATCTTTCTATTAAGTTCTAATAGTCCATAGATTTTTGGACTAGAAAAAGATTGGAAACCAACAGTTCCCAAACCATAGCCTAGGCACATCAAACAAATCAATAAGAAAGCATGTGTTATTGAGAATTTGAGAAACATTCGGGATCGCATGATTCTTATGCTTGTGTTTGTGTTGTTTGGTGATCTTTCTATCAAGTTCTATGAGATCAAAGATTTTTGGACTAGAAAAAGATTGGAAACCAACGGTTCGCAAACCATAGCGTAGGCAAATCAAACCAATCAATAAGAAAGGTTGTGTTATTGAGAATTTGAGAAACATTCGGAATCGCATGATTCGTATGCTTGTGTTTGTGTTGTTTTGTGATCTTTCTATCAAGTTTATTAGTTCAAAGAGTTTTGTAATTGAAAAAGAATCGAAGCCAACACTTGCCAAACCATAGGCTAGGCAAATCAAACCATTCAACAAGAAAGGTTGTGTTATTGAGAATTTTAGATACATTCGAAATCGCATGATTCGTATGCTTATGTTTATGTTGTTTGGTGATCTTTCTATCAAGTTCTATTAGATCAAAGATTTTTGGACTAGAAAAAGATTGGAAACCAACGGTTCCTAAACTATAGCCTAGGCAAATCAAACCAATCAATAAGAAAGGTTGTGTTATTGAGAATTTGAGAAACATTCGGAATAGCATGATTCGTATGCTTTTGTTTGTGTTGTTTGGTGATTTTTTCTATCAAGTTCTATTAGATCAAAGATTTTTGGACTAGAAAAAGATTGGAAACCAACGGTTCCCAAACCATAGCCTAGGCAAATCAAACCAATCAATAAGAAAGGTTGTCTTATTGAGAATTTGAGAATCATTCGGAATCGCATAATTCATATGCTTGTGTTTGTGTTGTTTGGTGATATTTCTATCAAGCTCTATTAGATCAAAGATTTTTGGACTAGAAAAAGATTGGAAACCAACGGTTCCCAAACTACAGCCTAGGCAAATCAAACCAATCAATAAGAAAGGTTGTGCTATTGAGAATTTGAGAAACATTCGAAATCGCATGATTTGTATGATTGTGTTTGTGTTGTTTGGTGGTCTTTCTATCAAGTTCTATTAGATTAAAGATTTTTGGACTAGAAAAAGATTGGAAACCAACGGTTCCCAAATCGTAGCCTAGGCAAATTAAACCAATCAATAAGAACGGTTGTGTTATTGAGAATTTGAGAAACATTCGGAATCGCATGATTTGTATGCTTGGGTTTGTGTTGTTTGGTGATCTTTCTATCAAGTTTATTAGTTCAAAGAGTTTTGTAATTGAAAAAGAGTCAAAATCAACACTTGCCAAACCATAGGCTAGGCAAATCAAACCAATCAATAAGAAAAGTTGTGTTATTGAGAATTTGAGGTAGATTGGGAATCGCATGATTCGTATGCTTGTGTTTGTGTTGGGTGATATTTCTATCAAGTTCTATTAGATCAAAGATTTTTGGACTAGAAAAAGATTGGAAACTAACGGTTCCAAAACCATAGGCTAGGCAAATCAAACCAATCAATAAGAAAG
Organism: Polygonum maritimum; assembly: GCA_963924305.1. Taxonomy (NCBI): domain Eukaryota; kingdom Viridiplantae; phylum Streptophyta; class Magnoliopsida; order Caryophyllales; family Polygonaceae; genus Polygonum; species Polygonum maritimum. The sequence goes on along the minus strand of OZ002733.1, from coordinate 30,966,377 downwards.
GTTGTGTTATTGAGAATTTGAGAAACATTCGGAATCGCATGATACCTATGCTTGTGTTTGTGTTGTTTGGTGATCTTTCTATCAATGTCAATTAGTTCACAGATTTTTGAACTAGAAAAAGAATGGAAACTAACACTTGGCAAACCATAGGTTAGGCAAATCAAACCTATTGTGTTAATGAGAATTTGAGAAACATTCGGAATCGCATGATTCGTATGTTTTTGTTTGTGTTGTTTGGTGATCTTTCTATCAAGTTCTATTAGATCAAAGACTTTAGGACTAGAAAAAGAATGGAAACCAACGGTTCCCAAACCATAGCCTAGGCAAATCAAACCCATCAATAAGAAAGGTTGTGTTATTGAGAATTTGAGATACATTCGGAATCGCTTGATTCGTATGCTTGTGTTTGTGTTGTTTGTTGATATTTCAATCAAGCTATATTAGATCAAAGATTTTTGGACTAGAAAAAGATTGGAAACCAACGGTTCCCAAACCATAGCCTAGGCAAATCAAACCAATCAATAAGAAAGGTTGTGTTATTGAGAATTTGAGAAACATTCGGAATCGCATATTTGATATGCTTGTGTTTGTGTTGTTTGGTGATATTTCTATCAAGCTCTATTAGATCAAAGATTCTTGGACTAGAAAAAGATTGAAAACCAATGGTTCTTAAACTATAGCCTAGGCAAATCATACCAGTAAATAAGAAAGGTTGTGCTATTGAGAATTTGAGAAACATTCGAAATCGCATGATTCGTATGCTTGTGTTTGTGTTGTTTGGTGATCTTTCTATCAAGTTCTATTAGATCAAAGATTTTTGGACTAGAAAAAGATTGGAAACCAACGATTCCCAAACTATAGCCTAGGCAAATCACACCAATCAATAAGAAAGGTTGTTTTATTGAGAATTTGAGAAACATTCGGAATCGCATGATACCTATGCTTGTGTTTGTGTTGTTTGGTGATCTTTCTATCAAGTTCTATTAGTTCAAAGATTTTTGAACTAGAAAAAGAATGGAAACTAACACTTGGCAAACCATATCCTAGGGAAATCAAACCTATTGTGTTAATGAGAATTTGAGAAACATTCGGAATCGCATGATTCGTATGCTTGTGTTTGTGTAGTTTGGTGATCTTTCTATCAAGTTCTATTAGATCAAAGACTATTGGATTAGAAAAAGAATGGAAACCAACGGTTCCCAAACCATAGCCTAGGCAAATCAAACCAATCAATAAGAAGGGTTGTGTTATTGAGAATTTGAGATACATTCGGAATCGTATGATTCGTATGCTTGTGTTTGTGTTGTTTGGTGGTATTTCTTTCAAGCTCTATTAGATCAAAGATTTTTGGACTAGAAAAAGATTGGAAACCAACGGTTCCGAAACTATAGCCTAGGCAACTCAAACCAATCAATAAGAAAGGTTGTGTTATTGAGAATTTGAGAAACATTCGAAATCGCATGATTCGTAATTATTGTGTTTGTGTTTTTTGGTGATCTTTCTATCAAGTTCTATTAGATTAAAGATTTTTGGACTAGATAAAGATTGGAAACCAACGGTTCCCAAACCATAGCCTAGACAAATCAAACCAATCAATAAGAAAGGTTGTGTTATTTAGAATTTGAGAAACATTCAGAATCGCATGATACCTATGCTTGTGTTTGTGTTGTTTGGTGATCTTTCTATTAAGTTCTATTAGTTCAAAGATTTTTGGACTAGAAAAAGATTGGAAACCAACGGTTCCAAAACCATATCCTAGGCAAATCAAACAAATCAATAAGAAAGGTTGTGTTATTGAGAATTTGAAAAACATTCGGGATCGCATGATTCGTATGCGTGTGTTTGTGTTGTTTGGTGATCTTTCTATCAAGTTCTATGAGATCAAAGATTTTTGTACTAGAAAAAGATTGGAAACCAACGGTTTCCAAACCATAGTGTAGGCAAATCAAACCAATCAATAAGAAAGGTTGTGTTATTGAGAATTTGAGAAACATTCGGAATCGCATGATTCGTATGCTTCTGTTTGTGTTGTTTTGTGATCTTTCTATCAAGTTTTTTAGTTCAAAGATTTTTGTACTTGAAAAAGAATCGAAACCAACACTTGCCAAACCATAGGCTGGGCAAATCAAACCAATCAATAAGAAAGATTGTGTTATTGAGAATTTGAGATACATTCGGAATCGCATGATTCGTATGCTTATGTTTGTGTTGTTTGGTGATCTTTATATCAATTTCTATTAGATCAAAGATTTTTGGACTAGAAAAAGATTGGAAACCAACGGTTCCCACACCATTGCCTAGGCGAATGAAACCAATCAATAAGAAAGGTTGTGTTATGGAGAATTTGAGAAACATTCGGAATCGCATAATTCATATGCTTGTTTTGTGTTGTTTGGTGATCTTTCTATCAAGTTCTATTAGATCAAAGATTTTTGGACTAGAAAAAGATTGGAAACCAACGGTTCCCAAACCATTGCCTTGGCAAATCAAACCAATCAATAAGAAAGGTTGTGTTATGGAGAATTTGAGAAACATTCGGAATCGCATGATTCGTATGCTTGTGTTTGTGTTGTTATGTGATCTTTCTATCAAGTTTAATAGTTGAAAGATTTTTGTACTTGAAAAAGAATCGAAGCCAACACCTGCCAAACCATAGGCTAGGCAAATCAAACCAATCAATAAGAAAGGTTGTGTTATTTAGAATATGAGAAACATTCGGAATCGCATGATACCTATGCTTGTGTTTGTGTTGTTTGGTGATCTTTCTATTAAGTTCTAATAGTCCAAAGATTTTTGGACTAGAAAAAGATTGGAAACCAACGGTTCCCACACCATTGCCTAGGCAAATCAAACCTATCAATAAGAAGGGTTGTGTTATTGAGAATTTGAGATACATTCGGAATCGTATGATTCGTATGCTTGTGTTTGTGTTGTTTGGTGGTATTTCTTTCAAGCTCTATTAGATCAAAGATTTTTGGACTAGAAAAAGATTGGATACCAACGGTTCCTCAACTATAGCCTAGGCAAATCAAACCAATCAATAAGAAAGGTTGTGTTATTTAGAATTTGAGAAACATTCGAAATCGCATGATTCGTAATTATTGTGTTTGTGTTTTTTGGTGATCTTTCTATCAAGTTATATTAGATTAAAGGTTTTTGGACTAGATAAAGATTGAAAACCAACGGTTCCCAAACCATAGCCTAGACAAATCAAACCAATCAATAAGAAAGATTGTGTTATTTAGAATTTGAGAAACATTCGGAATCGCATGATACCTATGCTTGTGTTTGTGTTATTTGGTGATCTTTCTATTAAGTTCTATTAGTTCAAAGATTTTTGGACTAGAAAAAGATTGGAAACCAACGGTTCCCAAACCATAGCCTAGGCAAATCAAACAAATCAATAAGAAAGGCTGTGTTATTGAGAATTTGAGAAACATTCGGGATCGCATGATTCGTATGCTTTTGTTTGTGTTGTTTGGTGATCTTTCTATCAAGTTCTATGAGATCAAAGATTTTTGGACTAGAAAAAGATTGGAAACTAACGGTTCGCCAACCATAGCGTAGGCAAATCAAACCAATCAATAAGAAAGGTTGTGTTATTGAGAATTTGAGAAACATTCAGAATCGCATGATTCGTATGCTTGTGTTTGTGTTGTTTTGTGATCTTTCTATCAAGTTTATTAGTTCAAAGATTTTTGTACTTGAAAAAGAATCGAAACCAACACTTGCCAAACCATAGGCTAGGCAAATCAAACCAATCAATAAGATAGGTTGTGTTATTGAGAATTTGAGATACATTCGGAATCGCATTATTCGTATGCTTGTGTTTGTGTTGTTTGGTGATCTTTCTATCAATTTCAATTAGATCAAAGATTTTTGGACAAGAAAAAGATTGCAAACCAACGGTTCCCAAACCATTGCCTAGGCAAATCAAACCAATCAATAAGAAAGGTTGTGTTATGGAGAATTTGAGAAACATTCGGAATCGCATAATTTATATGCTTGTGTTTGTGTTGTTTGGTGATCTTTCTATCAAGTTCTATTAGATCAAAGATTTTTGGACTAGAAAAAGATTGGAAACCAATGGTTCCCAAACTATAGCCTACGCAAATCAAACCATCAATAAGAAATGTTGTGTTATTGAGAATTTGAGAAACATTCGGAATCGCATGATTCGTATGCTTGTGTTTGTGTTGTTATGTGATCTTTCTATCAAGTTTATTAGTTCAAAGATTTTTGTACTTGAAAAAGAATCGAAGCCAACACTTGCCAAACCAAGGCAAGGCAAATCAAACCAATCAATAAGAACGGTTGTGTTATTGAGAATTTGAGATACATTCGGAATCGCATGATTTGTAATTATTGTGTTTGTGTTTTTTGGTGATCTTTCTATCAAGTTCTATTAGATTAAAGATTTTTGGACTAGAAAAAGATTGGAAACCAACGGTTCCCAAACTATAGCCTAGACAAATCAAACCAATCAATAAGAAAGGTTGTGTTATTTAGAGTTTGACAAACATTCGGAATCGCATGATACCTATGCTTGTGTTTGTGTTGTTTGGTGATCTTTCTATTAAGTTCTAATAGTTCAAAGATTTTTGGACTACAAAAAGATTGGAAACCAACGGTTCCCAAACCATAGCCTAGGCAAATCAAACAAATCAATAAGAAAGCATGTGTTATTGAGAATTTGAGAAACATTCGGGATCGCATGATTCGTATGCTTGTTTTTGTGTTGTTTGGTGATCTTTCTATCAAGTTCTATGAGATCAAAGATTTTTGGACTAGAAAAAGATTGGAAACCAACGGTTCGCAAACCATAGCGTAGGCAAATCAAACCAAACATTAAGAAAGGTTGTGTTATTGAGAATTTGAGAAACATTCGGAATCTCATGATTCGTATGCTTGTGTTTGTGTTGTTTTGTGATCTTTCTATCAAGTTTATTAGTTCAAAGATTTTTGTACTTGAAAAAGAATCGAAGCCAACACTTGCCAAACCATAGGCTAGGCAAATCAAACCAATCAATAAGAAAGGTTGTGTTATTGAGACCTTAAGATACATTCGGAATCGCATGATTCGTATGCTTGTGTTTATGTTGTTTGGTGATCTTTCTATCAAGTTCTATTAGATCAAAGATTTTTGGACTAGAAAAAGATTGGAAACCAACGGTTCCCAAACCATAGCCTAGGCAAATCAAACCAATCTATAATAAAGGTTATGTTATTTAGAATTTGAGAAACATTCGGAATCGCATAATTCATATGCTTGTGTTTGTGTTGTTTGGTGATATTTCTATCAAGCTCTATTAGATCAAAGATTTTTGGACTAGAAAAAGATTGGGAACCAACGGTTCCCAAACTATAGCCTAGGCAAATCAAACCAATCAATAAGAAAGGTTGTGCTATTGAGAATTAGAGAAACATTCGAAATCGCATGATTCGTATGATTGTGTTTGTGTTGTTTGGTGATCTTTCTATCAAGTTTTCTTAGATTAAAGATTTTTGGACTAGAAAAAGATTGGAAACCAACGGTTCCCAAACCGTAGCCTAGGCAAATCAAACAAATCAATAAGAAAGGTTGTGTTATTGAGAATTTGAGAAACATTCGGGATCGCATGATTCGTATGCTTGAGTTTGTGTTGTTTGGTGATCTTTCTATCAAGTTCTACGAGATCAAATATTTTTGGACAAGAAAAAGATTGGAAACCAACGGTTCCCAAACCATTGCCTAGGCAAATCAAACCAATCAATAAGAAAGGTTGTGTTATGGAGAATTTGAGAAACATTCGGAATCGCATAATTCATATGCTTGTGTTTGTGTTGTTTGGTGATCTTTCTATCGAGTTCTATTAGATCAACGATTTTTGGACTAGAAAAAGATTGGAAACCAACGGTTCCCAAACTATAGCCTAGGCAAATCAAACCAATCAATAAGAAATGTTGTGTTATTGAGAATTTGAGAAACATTCGGAATCGCATGATTCGTGTGCTTGTGTTTGTGTTGTTATGTGATCTTTCTATCAAGTTTATTAGTTCAAAGATTTTTGTACTTGAAAAAGAATCGAAACCAACACTTGCCAAACCATAGGCTAGGCAAATCAAACCAATCAATAAGAAAAGGTTGTGTTATTTAGAATATGAGAAACATTCGGAATCGCATGATACCTATGCTTGTGTTTGTGTTGTTTGGTGATCTTTCTATTAAGTTCTAATAGTCCATAGATTTTTGGACTAGAAAAAGATTGGAAACCAACAGTTCCCAAACCATAGCCTAGGCAAATCAAACAAATCAATAAGAAAGCATGTGTTATTGAGAATTTGAGAAACATTCGGGATCGCATGATTCTTATGCTTGTGTTTGTGTTGTTTGGTGATCTTTCTATCAAGTTCTATGAGATCAAAGATTTTTGGACTAGAAAAAGATTGGAAACCAACGGTTCGCAAACCATAGCGTAGGCAAATCAAACCAATCAATAAGAAAGGTTGTGTTATTGAGAATTTGAGAAACATTCGGAATCGCATGATTCGTATGCTTGTGTTTGTGTTGTTTTGTGATCTTTATATCAAGTTTATTAGTTCAAAGATTTTTGTACTTGAAAAAGAATCGAAGCCAACACTTGCCAAACCATAGGCTAGGCAAATCAAACCATTCAATAAGAAAGGTTGTGTTTTTGAGAATTTTAGATACATTCGAAATCGCATGATTCGTATGCTTGTGTTTATGTTGTTTGGTGATCTTTCTATCAAGTTCTATTAGATCAAAGATTTTTGGACTAGAAAAAGATTGGAAACCAACGGTTCCCAAACTATAGCCTAGGCAAATCAAACCAATCAATAAGAAAGGTTGTGTTATTGAGAATTTGAGAAACATTCGGAATAGCATGATTCGTATGCTTTTGTTTGTGTTGTTTGGTGATTTTTTCTATCAAGTTCTATTAGATCAAAGATTTTTGGACTAGAAAAAGATTGGAAACCAACGGTTCCCAAACCATAGCCTAGGCAAATCAAACCAATCAATAAGAAAGGTTGTGTTATTGAGAATTTGAGAAACATTTGGAATCGCATAATTCATATGCTTGTGTTTGTGTTGTTTGGTGATATTTCTATCAAGCTCTATTAGATCAAAGATTTTTGGACTAGAAAAAGATTGGAAACCAACGGTTCCCAAACTACAGCCTAGGCAAATCAAACCAATCAATAAGAAAGGTTTTTCTATTGAGAATTTGAGAAACATTCGAAATCGCATGATTTGTATGATTGTGTTTGTGTTGTTTGGTGGTCTTTCTATCAAGTTCTATTAGATTAAAGATTTTTGGACTACAAAAAGATTGGAAACCAACGGTTCCCAAATCGTAGCCTAGGCAAATCAAACCAATCAATAAGAACGGTTGTGTTATTGAGAATTTGAGAAACATTCGGAATCGCATGATTTGTATGCTTGTGTTTGTGTTGTTTGGTGATCTTTCTATCAAGTTTATTAGTTCAAAGAGTTTTGTAATTGAAAAAGAATCGAAATCAACACTTGCCAAACCATAGGCTAGGCAAATCAAACCAATCAATAAGAAAAGTTGTGTTATTGAGAATTTGAGGTAGATTCGGAATCGCATGATTCGTATGCTTGTGTTTGTGTTGGGTGATATTTCTATCAAGTTCTATTAGATCAAAGATTTTTGGACTAGAAAAAGATTGGAAAGTAACGGTTCCAAAACCATAGGCTAGGCAAATCAAACCAATCAATAAGAAAGGTTGTGTTATTGAGAATTTGAGAAACATTCGGAATCGCATGATACCTATGCTTGTGTTTGTGTTGTTTGGTGATCTTTCTATTAAGGTCAATTAGTTCACAGATTTTTGAACTAGAAAAAGAATGGAAACTAACACTTGGCAAACCATAGGTTAGGCAAATCAAACCTATTGTGTTAATGAGAATTTGAGAAACATTCGGAATCGCATGATTCGTATGCTTTTGTTTGTGTTGTTTGGTGATCTTTCTATCAAGTTCTATTAGATCAAAGACTTTAGGACTAGAAAAAGAATGGAAACCAACGGTTCCCAAACCATATCCTAGGCAAATCAAACCCATCAATAAGAAAGGTTGTGTTATTGAGAATTTGAGATACATTCGGAATCGCTTGATTCGTATGCTTGTGTTTGTGTTGTTTGTTGATATTTCAATCAAGCTCTATTAGATCAAAGATTTTTGGACTAGAAAAAGATTGGAAACCAACGGTTCCCAAACCATAGCCTAGGCAAATCAAACCAATCAATAAGAAAGGTTGTGTTATTGAGAATTTGAGAAACATTCGGAATCGCATATTTGATATGCTTGTGTTTGTGTTGTTTGGTGATATTTCTATCAAGCTCTATTAGATCAAAGATTCTTGGACTAGAAAAAGATTGGAAACCAATGGTTCTTAAACTATAGCCTAGGCAAATCAAACCAATAAATAAGAAAGGTTGTGCTATTGAGAATTTGAGAAACATTCGAAATCGCATGATTCGTATGATTGTGTTTGTGTTGTTTGGTGATATTTCTATCAAGTTCTATTAGATTAAAGATTTCTGGACTAGAAAAATATTGGAAACCAACGGTTCCCAAACCCTTGCCTAGGCAAATCAAACCAATCAATAAGAAAGGTTGTGTTATTGAGAATTTGAGAAACATTCGGAATCGCATGATTCGTATGCTTGTGTTTGTGTTGTTTGGTGATCTTTCTATCAAGTTTATTAGTTCAAAGATTTTTGTACTTGAAAAGGAATCGAAACCAACACTTGTCAATCCATAGGTTAGGCAAATCAAACCAATCAATAAGAAAGGTTGTGTTATTGAGAATTTGAGAAACATTCTGAATCGCATGATTCGTATGCTTGAGTTTGTGTTGTTTGGTGATCTTTCTATCAAGCTCTATTAGATCAAAGATTTTTGGACTAGAAAAAGATTGGAAACCAACGGTTGCTCAACTATAGCCTAGGCAAATCAAACCAATCAATAAGAAAGGTTGTGTTATTTAGAATTTGAGAAACATTCGAAATCGCATGATTCGTAATTATTGTGTTTGTGTTTTTTGGTGATCTTTCTATCAAGTTCTATTAGATTAAAGGTTTTTGGACTAGATAAAGATTGAAAACCAACGGTTCCCAAACCATAGCCTAGACAAATCAAACCAATCAATAAGAAAGATTGTGTTATTTAGAATTTGAGAAACATTCGGAATCGCATGATACCTATGCTTGTGTTTGTGTTATTTGGTGATCTTTCTATTAAGTTCTATTAGTTCAAAGATTTTTGGACTAGAAAAAGATTGGAAACCAACGGTTCCCAAACCATAGCCTAGGCAAATCAAACAAATCAATAAGAAAGGCTGTGTTATTGAGAATTTGAGAAACATTCGGGATCGCATGATTCGTATGCTTTTGTTTGTGTTGTTTGGTGATCTTTCTATCAAGTTCTATGAGATCAAAGATTTTTGGACTAGAAAAAGATTGGAAACTAACGGTTCGCCAACCATAGCGTAGGCAAATCAAACCAATCAATAAGAAAGGTTGTGTTATTGAGAATTTGAGAAACATTCAGAATCGCATGATTCGTATGCTTGTGTTTGTGTTGTTTTGTGATCTTTCTATCAAGTTTATTAGTTCAAAGATTTTTGTACTTGAAAAAGAATCGAAACCAACACTTGCCAAACCATAGGCTAGGCAAATCAAACCAATCAATAAGATAGGTTGTGTTATTGAGAATTTGAGATACATTCGGAATCGCATTATTCGTATGCTTGTGTTTGTGTTGTTTGGTGATCTTTCTATCAATTTCTATTAGATCAAAGATTTTTGGACAAGAAAAAGATTGCAAACCAACGGTTCCCAAACCATTGCCTAGGCAAATCAAACCAATCAATAAGAAAGGTTGTGTTATGGAGAATTTGAGAAACATTCGGAATCGCATAATTTATATGCTTGTGTTTGTGTTGTTTGGTGATCTATCTATCAAGTTCTATTAGATCAAAGATTTTTGGACTAGAAAAAGATTGGAAACCAATGGTTCCCAAACTATAGCCTACGCAAATCAAACCATCAATAAGAAATGTTGTGTTATTGAGAATTTGAGAAACATTCGGAATCGCATGATTCGTATGCTTGTGTTTGTGTTGTTATGTGATCTTTCTATCAAGTTTATTAGTTCAAAGATTTTTGTACTTGAAAAAGAATCGAAGCCAACACTTGCCAAACCAAGGCAAGGCAAATCAAACCAATCAATAAGAACGGTTGTGTTATTGAGAATTTGAGATACATTCGGAATCGCATGATTTGTAATTATTGTGTTTGTGTTTTTTGGTGATCTTTCTATCAAGTTCTATTAGATTAAAGATTTTTGGACTAGAAAAAGATTGGAAACCAACGGTTCCCAAACTATAGCCTAGACAAATCAAACCAATCAATAAGAAAGGTTGTGTTATTTAGAGTTTGAGAAACATTCGGAATCGCATGATACCTATGCTTGTGTTTGTGTTGTTTGGTGATCTTTCTATTAAGTTCTAATAGTTCAAAGATTTTTGGACTACAAAAAGATTGGAAACCAACGGTTCCCAAACCATAGCCTAGGCAAATCAAACAAATCAATAAGAAAGCATGTGTTATTGAGAATTTGAGAAACATTCGGGATCGCATGATTCGTATGCTTGTGTTTGTGTTGTTTGGTGATCTTTCTATCAAGTTCTATGAGATCAAAGATTTTTGGACTGGAAAAAGATTGGAAACCAACGGTTCGCAAACCATAGCGTAGGCAAATCAAACCAAACAATAAGAAAGGTTGTGTTATTGAGAATTTGAGAAACATTCGGAATCTCATGATTCGTATGCTTGTGTTTGTGTTGTTTTGTGATCTTTCTATCAAGTTTATTAGTTCAAAGATTTTTGTACTTGAAAAAGAATCGAAACCAACACTTGCCAAACCATAGGCTAGGCAAATCAAACCAATCAATAAGATAGGTTGTGTTATTGAGAATTTGAGATACATTCGGAATCGCATTATTCGTATGCTTGTGTTTGTGTTGTTTGGTGATCTTTCTATCAATTTCTATTAGATCAAAGATTTTTGGACAAGAAAAAGATTGCAAACCAACGGTGCCCAAACCATTGCCTAGGCAAATCAAACCAATCAATAAGAAAGGTTGTGTTATGGAGAATTTGAGAAACATTCGGAATCGCATAATTTATATGCTTGTGTTTGTGTTGTTTGGTGATCTTTCTATCAAGTTCTATTAGATCAAAGATTTTTGGACTAGAAAAAGATTGGAAACCAATGGTTCCCAAACTATAGCCTACGCAAATCAAACCATCAATAAGAAATGTTGTGTTATTGAGAATTTGAGAAACATTCGGAATCGCATGATTCGTATGCTTGTGTTTGTGTTGTTATGTGATCTTTCTATCAAGTTTATTAGTTCAAAGATTTTTGTACTTGAAAAAGAATCGAAGCCAACACTTGCCAAACCAAGGCAAGGCAAATCAAACCAATCAATAAGAACGGTTGTGTTATTGAGAATTTGAGATACATTCGGAATCGCATGATTTGTAATTATTGTGTTTGTGTTTTTTGGTGATCTTTCTATCAAGTTCTATTAGATTAAAGATTTTTGGACTAGAAAAAGATTGGAAACCAACGGTTCCCAAACTATAGCCTAGACAAATCAAACCAATCAATAAGAAAGGTTGTGTTATTTAGAGTTTGAGAAACATTCGGAATCGCATGATACCTATGCTTGTGTTTGTGTTGTTTGGTGATCTTTCTATTAAGTTCTAATAGTTCAAAGATTTTTGGACTACAAAAAGATTGGAAACCAACGGTTCCCAAACCATAGCCTAGGCAAATCAAACAAATCAATAAGAAAGCATGTGTTATTGAGAATTTGAGAAACATTCGGGATCGCATGATTCGTATGCTTGTGTTTGTGTTGTTTGGTGATCTTTCTATCAAGTTCTATGAGATCAAAGATTTTTGGACTGGAAAAAGATTGGAAACCAACGGTTCGCAAACCATAGCGTAGGCAAATCAAACCAAACAATAAGAAAGGTTGTGTTATTGAGAATTTGAGAAACATTCGGAATCTCATGATTCGTATGCTTGTGTTTGTGTTGTTTTGTGATCTTTCTATCAAGTTTATTAGTTCAAAGATTTTTGTACTTGAAAAAGAATCGAAACCAACACTTGCCAAACCATAGGCTAGGCAAATCAAACCAATCAATAAGATAGGTTGTGTTATTGAGAATTTGAGATACATTCGGAATCGCATTATTCGTATGCTTGTGTTTGTGTTGTTTGGTGATCTTTCTATCAATTTCTATTAGATCAAAGATTTTTGGACAAGAAAAAGATTGCAAACCAACGGTGCCCAAACCATTGCCTAGGCAAATCAAACCAATCAATAAGAAAGGTTGTGTTATGGAGAATTTGAGAAACATTCGGAATCGCATAATTTATATGCTTGTGTTTGTGTTGTTTGGTGATCTTTCTATCAAGTTCTATTAGATCAAAGATTTTTGGACTAGAAAAAGATTGGAAACCAATGGTTCCCAAACTATAGCCTACGCAAATCAAACCATCAATAAGAAATGTTGTGTTATTGAGAATTTGAGAAACATTCGGAATCGCATGATTCGTATGCTTGTGTTTGTGTTGTTATGTGATCTTTCTATCAAGTTTATTAGTTCAAAGATTTTTGTACTTGAAAAAGAATCGAAGCCAACACTTGCCAAACCAAGGCAAGGCAAATCAAACCAATCAATAAGAACGGTTGTGTTATTGAGAATTTGAGATACATTCGGAATCGCATCATTTGTAATTATTGTGTTTGTGTTTTTTGGTGATCTTTCTATCAAGTTCTATTAGATTAAAGTTCTATAGCCTAGACAAATCAAACCAATCAATAAGAAAGGTTGTGTTATTTAGAGTTTGAGAAACATTCGGAATCGCATGATACCTATGCTTGTGTTTGTGTTGTTTGGTGATCTTTCTATTAAGTTCTAATAGTTCAAAGATTTTTGGACTACAAAAAGATTGGAAACCAACGGTTCCCAAACCATAGCCTAGGCAAATCAAACAAATCAATAAGAAAGCATGTGTTATTGAGAATTTGAGAAACATTCGGGATCGCATGATTCGTATGCTTGTGTTTGTGTTGTTTGGTGATCTTTCTATCAAGTTCTATGAGATCAAAGATTTTTGGACTGGAAAAAGATTGGAAACCAACGGTTCGCAAACCATAGCGTAGGCAAATCAAACCACACAATAAGAAAGGTTGTGTTATTGAGAATTTGAGAAACATTCGGAATCTCATGATTCGTATGCTTGTGTTTGTGTTGTTTTGTGATCTTTCTATCAAGTTTATTAGTTCAAAGATTTTTGTACTTGAAAAAGAATCGAAGCCAACACTTGCCAAACCATAGGCTAGGCAAATCAAACCAATCAATAAGAAAGGTTGTGTTATTGAGACCTTAAGATACATTCGGAATCGCATGATTCGTATGCTTGTGTTTATGTTGTTTGGTGATCTTTCTATCAAGTTCTATTAGATCAAAGATTTTTGGACTAGAAAAAGATTGGAAACCAACGGTTCCCAAACCATAGCCTAGGCAAATCAAACCAATCTATAATAAAGGTTGTGTTATTTAGAATTTGAGAAACATTCGGAATCGCATAATTCATATGCTTGTGTTTGTGTTGTTTGGTGATATTTCTATCAAGCTCTATTAGATCAAAGATTTTTGGACTAGAAAAAGATTGGGAACCAACGGTTCCCAAACTATAGCCTAGGCAAATCAAACCAATCAATAAGAAAGGTTGTGCTATTGAGAATTAGAGAAACATTCGAAATCGCATGATTCGTATGATTGTGTTTGTGTTGTTTGGTGATCTTTCTATCAAGTTTTCTTAGATTAAAGATTTTTGGACTAGAAAAAGATTGGAAACCAACGGTTCCCAAACCGTAGCCTAGGCAAATCAAACAAATCAATAAGAAAGGTTGTGTTATTGAGAATTTGAGAAACATTCGGGATCGCATGATTCGTATGCTTGAGTTTGTGTTGTTTGGTGATCTTTCTATCAAGTTCTACGAGATCAATTATTTTTGGACAAGAAAAAGATTGGAAACCAACGGTTCCCAAACCATTGCCTAGGCAAATCAAACCAATCAATAAGAAAGGTTGTGTTATGGAGAATTTGAGAAACATTCGGAATCGCATAATTCATATGCTTGTGTTTGTGTTGTTTGGTGATCTTTCTATCGAGTTCTATTAGATCAACGATTTTTGGACTAGAAAAAGATTGGAAACCAACGGTTCCCAAACTATAGCCTAGGCAAATCAAACCAATCAATAAGAAATGTTGTGTTATTGAGAATTTGAGAAACATTCGGAATCGCATGATTCGTGTGCTTGTGTTTGTGTTGTTATGTGATCTTTCTATCAAGTTTATTAGTTCAAAGATTTTTGTACTTGAAAAAGAATCGAAAACAACACTTGCCAAACCATAGGCTAGGCAAATCAAACCAATCAATAAGAAAAGTTGTGTTATTGAGAATTTGAGGTAGATTCGGAATCGCATGATTCGTATTCTTGTGTTTGTGTTGGGTGATATTTCTATCAAGTTCTATTAGATCAAAGATTTTTGGACTAGAAAAAGATTGGAAACAAACGGTTCCAAAACCATGGGCTAGGCAAATCAAACCAATCAATAAGAAAGGTTGTGTTATTGAGAATTTGAGATACATTCGGAATCGCTTGATTCGTATGGTTGTGTTTGTGTTGTTTGTTGATATTTCAATCAGGCTCTATTAGATCAAAGATTTTTGGACTAGAAAAAGATTGGAAACCAAAGGTTCCCAAACCATAGCCTAGGCAAATCAAACCAATCAATAAGAAAGGTTGTGTTATTGAGAATTTGAGAAACATTCGGAGTCGCATATTTGATATGCTTGTGTTTGTGTTGTTTGGTGATATTTCTATCAAGCTCTATTAGATCAAAGATTTTTGGACTAGAAAAAGATTGGAAACCAACGGTTCCCAAACCATAGCCTAGGCAAATCAAACCAATCAATAAGAAAGGTTGTGTTATTGAGAATTTGAGAAGCATTCGGAACCGCATGATTCGTATGCTTGTGTTTGTGTTGTTTGGTGATCTTTCTATCAAGTTTATTAGTTCAAAGATTTTTGTACTTGAAAAGGAATCGAAACCAACACTTGTCAATCCATAGGCTAGGCAAATCAAACCAATCAACAAGAAAGGTTGTGTTATTGAGAATTTGAGGTACATTCGGAATCGCATGATTCGTATGCTTGTGTATGTGTTGGGTGATATTTCTATCAAGTTCTATTAGATCAAAGATTTTAGGACTAGAAAAAGATTGGAAACAAACGGTTCCAAAACCATAGGCTAGGCAAATCAAACCAATCAATGAGAAAGGTTGTGTTATTGAGAATTTGAGAAACATTCGGAATCGCATGATACCTATGCTTGTGTTTGTGTTGTTTGGTGATCTTTCTATCAAGGTCTATTAGTTCAAAGATTTTTGAACGAGAAAAAGAATGGAAACTAACACTTGGCAAACCATAACTTAGGCAAATCAAACCTATTGTGTTAATGAGAATTTGAGAAACATTCGGAATCCAATGATTCGTATGCTTTTGTTTGTGTTGTTTGGTGATCTTTCTATGAAGTTCGATTAGATCAAAGACTTTAGGACTAGAAAAAGAATGGAAACCAACGGTTCCCAAACCATAGCCTAGGCAAATCAAACCAATCAATAAGAAAGGTTGTGTTATTGAGAATTTGAGATACATTCGGAATCGCATGAATCGTATGCTTGTGTTTGTGTTGTTTGGTGATATTTCTATCAAGCTCTATTAGATCAAAGATTTTTGGACTATAAAAAGATTGGAAATCAACGGTTCCTCAACTATAGCCTAGGCAAATCAAACCAATCAATAAGAAAGGTTGTGTTATTGAGAATTTGAGAAACATTCGGAATCGCATGATTCGTATGCTTGTGTTTGTGTTGTTTGGTGATCTTTCTATCAAGTTCTATGAGATCAAAGATTTTTGGACTGGAAAAAGATTGGAATCCAACGGTTCGCAAACCATAGCGTAGGCAAATCAAACCAAACAATAAGAAAGGTTGTGTTATTGAGAATTTGAGAAACATTCGGAATCTCATGATTCGTATGCTTGTGTTTGTGTTGTTTTGTAATCTTTCTATCAAGTTTATTAGTTCAAAGATTTTTGTACTTGAAAAAGAATCGAAGCCAACACTTGCCAAACCATAGGCTAGGCAAATCAAACCAATCAATAAGAAAGGTTGTGTTATTGAGACCTTAAGATACATTCGGAATCGCATGATTCGTATGCTTGTGTTTATGTTGTTTGGTGATCTTTCTATCAAGTTCTATTAGATCAAAGATTTTTGGACTAGAAAAAGATTGGAAACCAACGGTTCCCAAACCATAGCCTAGGCAAATCAAACCAATCTATAATAAAGGTTGTGTTATTTAGAATTTGAGAAACATTCGGAATCGCATAATTCATATGCTTGTGTTTGTGTTGTTTGGTGATATTTCTATCAAGCTCTATTAGATCAAAGATTTTTGGACTAGAAAAAGATTGGGAACCAACGGTTCCCAAACTATAGCCTAGGCAAATCAAACCAATCAATAAGAAAGGTTGTGCTATTGAGAATTAGAGAAACATTCGAAATCGCATGATTCGTATGATTGTGTTTGTGTTGTTTGGTGATCTTTCTATCAAGTTCTCTTAGATTAAAGATTTTTGGACTAGAAAAAGATTGGAAACCAACGGTTCCCAAACCGTAGCCTAGGCAAATCAAACAAATCAATAAGAAAGGTTGTGTTATTGAGAATTTGAGAAACATTCGAGATCGCATGATTCGTATGCTTGTGTTTGTGTTGTTTGGTGATCTTTCTATCAAGTTCTACGAGATCAAATATTTTTGGACAAGAAAAAGATTGGAAACCAACAGTTCCCAAACCATTGCCTAGGCAAATCAAACCAATCAATAAGAAAGGTTGTGTTATGGAGAATTTGAGAAACATTCGGAATCGCATAATTCATATGCTTGTGTTTGTGTTGTTTGGTGATCTTTCTATCGAGTTCTATTAGATCAACGATTTTTGGACTAGAAAAAGATTGGAAACCAACGGTTCCCAAACTATAGCCTAGGCAAATCAAACCAATCAATAAGAAATGTTGTGTTATTGAGAATTTGAGAAACATTCGGAATCGCATGATTCGTATGCTTGTGTTTGTGTTGTTATGTGATCTTTCTAACAAGTTTATTAGTTCAAAGATTTTTGTACTTGAAAAAGAATCGAAACCAACACTTGCCAAACCATAGGCTAGGCAAATCAAACCAATCAATAAGAAAAGTTGTGTTATTGAGAATTTGAGGTAGATTCGGAATCGCATGATTCGTATTCTTGTGTTTGTGTTGGGTGATATTTCTATCAAGTTGTATTAGATCAAAGATTTTTGGACTAGAAAAAGATTGGAAACAAACGGTTCCAAAACCATAGGCTAGGCAAATCAAACCAATCAATAAGAAAGGTTGTGTTATTGAGAATTTGAGAAACATTCGGAATCGCATGATACCTATGCTTGTGTTTGTGTTGTTTGGTGATCTTTCTATCAAGGTGAATTAGTTCAAAGATTTTTGAACTAGAAAAAGAATGGAAACTAACACTTGGCAAACCATAGGTTAGGCAAATCAAACCTATTGTGTTAATGATAATTTGAGAAACATTCGGAATCGCATGATTCGTATGCTTTTGTTTGTGTTGTTTGGTGATCTTTCTATCAAGTTCTATTAGATCAAAGACTTTAGGACTAGAAAAAGAATGGAAACCAACGGTTCCCAAACCATAGCCTAGGCAAATCAAACCCATCAATAAGAAAGGTTGTGTTATTGAGAATTTGAGATACATTCGGAATCGCTTGATTCGTATGGTTGTGTTTGTGTTGTTTGTTGATATTTCAATCAAGCTCTATTAGATCAAAGATTTTTGGACTAGAAAAAGATTGGAAACCAACGGTTCCCAAACCATAGCCTAGGCAAATCAAACCAATCAATAAGAAAGGTTGTGTTATTGAGAATTTGAGAAACATTCGGAGTTGCATATTTGATATGCTTGTGTTTGTGTTGTTTGGTGATATTTCTATCAAGCTCTATTAGATCAAAGATTCTTGGACTAGAAAAAGATTGTAAACCAACGGTTCTTAAACTATAACCTAGGCAAATCAAACCAATCAATAAGAAAGGTTGTGATATTGAGAATTTGAGAAACATTCGAAATCGCATGATTCGTATGATTGTGTTTGTGTTGTTTGGTGATATTTCTATCAAGTTCTATTAGATTAAAGATTTTTGGACTAGAAAAATATTGGAAACCAACGGTTCCCAAACCCTTGCCTAGGCAAATCAAACCAATCAATAAGAAAGGTTGTGTTATTGAGAATTTGAGAAACATTCGGAACCGCATGATTCGTATGCTTGTGTTTGTATTGTTTGGTGATCTTTCTATCAAGTTTATTAGTTCAAAGATTTTTGTACTTGAAAAGGAATCGAAACCAACACTTGTCAATCCATAGGCTAGGCAAATCAAACCAATCAACAAGAAAGGTTGTGTTATTGAGAATTTGAGGTACATTCGGAATCGCATGATTCGTATGCTTGTGTTTGTGTTGGGTGATATTTCTATCAAGTTCTATTAGATCAAAGATTTTAGGACTAGAAAAAGATTGGAAACAAACGGTTCCAAAACCATAGGCTAGGCAAATCAAACCAATCAATGAGAAAGGTTGTGTTATTGAGAATTTGAGAAACATTCGGAATCGCATGATACCTATGCTTGTGTTTGTGTTGTTTGGTGATCTTTCTATCAAGGTCTATTAGTTCAAAGATTTTTGAACTAGAAAAAGAATGGAAACTAACACTTGGCAAACCATAACTTAGGCAAATCAAACCTATTGTGTTAATGAGAATTTGAGAAACATTCGGAATCCAATGATTCGTATGCATTTGTTTGTGTTGTTTGGTGATCTTTCTATCAAGTTCTATTAGATCAAAGACTTTAGGACTAGAAAAAGAATGGAAACCAACGGTTCCCAAACCATAGCCTAGGCAAATCAAACCAATCAATAAGAAAGGTTGTGTTATTGAGAATTTGAGATACATTCGGAGTCGCATGAATCGTATGCTTGTGTTTGTGTTGTTTGGTGATATTTCTATCAAGCTCTATTAGATCAAAGATTTTTGGACTATAAAAAGATTGGAAATCAACGGTTCCTCAACTATAGCCTAGGCAAATCAAACCAATCAATAAGAAAGGTTGTGTTATTGAGAATTTGAGAAACATTCGGAATCGCATGATTCGTATGCTTGTGTTTGTGTTGTTTGGTGATCTTTCTATCAAGTTTATTAGTTCAAAGATTTTTGTACTTGAAAAGGAATCGAAACCAACACTTGTCAATCCATAGGCTAGGCAAATCAAACCAATCAACAAGAAAGGTTGTGTTATTGAGAATTTGAGGTACATTCGGAATCGCATGATTCGTATGCTTGTGTTTGTGTTGGGTGATATTTCTATCAAGTTCTATTAGATCAAAGATTTTTGGACTAGAAAAAGATTGGAAACAAACGGTTCCAAAACCATAGGCTAGGCAAATCAAACCAATCAATGAGAAAGTTGTGTTATTGAGAATTTGAGAAACATTCGGAATCGCATGATACCTATGCTTGTGTTTGTGTTGTTTGGTGATCTTTCTATCAAGGTCTATTAGTTCAAAGATTTTTGAACTAGAAAACGAATGGAAACTAACACTTGGCAAACCATAGCTTTGGCAAATCAAACCTATTGTGATAATGAGAATTTGAGAAACATTCGGAATCGCATGATTCGTATGCTTTTGTTTGTGTTGTTTGGTGATCTTTCTATCAAGTTCTATTAGATCAAAGACTTTAGGACTAGAAAAAGAATGGAAACCAACGGTTCCCAATCCATAGCCTAGGCAAATCAAACCAATCAATAAGAAAGGTTGTATTATTGAGAATTTGAGATACATTCAAAATCGCATGATTCGTATGCTTGTGTTTGTGTTGTTTGGTGATATTTCTATCAAGCTCTATTAGATCAAAGATTTTTGGACTAGAAAAAGATTGGAAACCAACGGTTTCTCAACTATAGCCTAGGCAAATCAAACCAATCAATAAGAAAGGTTGTGTTATTTAGAATTTGAGAAACATTCGAAATCGCATGATTCGTAATTATTATGTTTGTGTTTTTTGGTGATCTTTCTATCAAGTTCTATTAGATTAAAGGTTTTTGGACTAGATAAAGATTGAAAGCCAACGGTTCCTAAACCATAGTCTGGACAAATCAAACCAATCAATAAGAAAGATTGTGTTATTTAGAATTTAAGAAACATTCGGAATCGCATGATACCTATGCTTGTGTTTGTGTTGTTTGGTGATCTTTCTATTAAGTTCTATTAGTTCAAAGATTTTTGGACTAGAAAAAGATTGGAAACCAACGGTTCCCAAACCATAGCCTAGGCAAATCAAACAAATCAATAAGAAAGGTTGTGTTATTGAGAATTTGAGAAACATTCGGGATCGCATGATTCATATGCTTTTGTTTGTGTTGTTTGGTGATCTTTGTATCAAGTTCTATGAGATCAAAGATTTTTGGACTAGAAAAAGATTGGAAACCAACGGTTCCCAAACCATAGCCTAGGCAAATCAAACCAATCAATAATAAAGGTTGTGTTATTTAGAATTTGAGAAACATTCGAAATCGCATGATTCGTATGATTGTGTTTGTGTTGTTTGGTGATCTTTCTATCAAGTTCTATTAGATTAAATATTTTTGGACTAGAAAAAGATTGGAAACCAACGGTTCCCAAACCGTAGCCTAGGCAAATCAAACCAATCAATAAGAAAGGTTGTGTTATTGAGAATTTGAGAAACATTCTGAATCGCATGATTCGTATGCTTGAGTTTGTGTTGTTTGGTGATCTTTCTATCAAGTTCTATTAGATTAAAGATTTTTGGACTAGAAAAAGATTGGAAACCAACGGTTCCCAAACCGTAGCCTAGGCAAATCAAACCAATCAATAAGAAAGGTTGTGTTATTGAGAATTTGAGAAACATTCTGAATCGCATGATTCGTATGCTTGAGTTTGTGTTTTTTGGTGATCTTTCTATCAAGTTCTATTAGATCAAAGAATTTTGGACTAGAAAAAGAATGGAAACCAACAGTTCCCAAACCATAGCCTAGGCAAATCAAACCAATCTATAAGAAAGGTTGTGTTATTGAGAATTTGAGATACATTCGGAATCGCATGATTCGTATGGTTGTGTTTGTTTTGATTGGTGATATTTCTATAAAGCTCTATTAGATCAAAGATTTTTGGACTAGAAAAAAGATTGGAAACCAACGGTTCCCAAACTATAGCCTAGGCAAATCAAACCAATCAATAAGAAAGATTGTGTTATTAAGAATTTGAGAAACATTCGAAATCGCATGATTCGTAATTATTGTGTTTGTGTTTTTTGGTGATCTTTCTATCAAGTTCTATTAGATTAAAGATTTTTGGACTAGATAAAGATTGGAAACCAACGGCTCCCAAACCATAGCCTAGACAAATAAACCAATCAATATGAAAGGTTGTGTTATTTAGAATTTGAGAAACATTCGAAATCGCATGATACCTATGCTTGTGTTTGTGTTGTTTGGTGATCTTTCTATTAAGTTCTGTTAGTTCAAAGATTTTTGGACTAGAAAAAGATTGGAAACCAATGGTTCCCAAAGCATAGCCTAGGCAAATCAAACAAATCAATAAGAAAGGTTGTGTTATTGAGAATTTGAGATACATTCGGAATCGCATAATTCATATGCTTGTGTTTGTGTTGTTTGGTGATCTTTCTATCAAGTTCTATTAGATCAAATATTTTTGGACTAGAAAAAGATTGGAAACCAACGGTTCCCAAACTATAGCCTAGGCAAATCAAACCAATCAATAAGAAATGTTGTGTTATTGAGAATTTGAGAAACATTCGGAATCGCATGATTCGAATGCTTGTGTTTGTGTTGTTATGTGATCTTTCTATCAAGTTTATTAGTTCAAAGATTTTTGTACTTGAAAAAGAATCGAAGCCAACACTTGCAAAACCATAGGCAAGGAAAATCAAACCAATCAATAAGAAAGGTTGTGTTATTGAGAATTTGAGATACATTCGGAATCGCATGATTTGTAATTATTGTGTTTGTGTTTTTTGGTGATCTTTCTATCAAGTTCTATTAGATTAAAGATTTTTGGACTAGAAAAAGATTGGAAACCAACGGTATTAGATTAAAGATTTTTGGACTAGAAAAAGATTGGAAACCAACGGTTCCCAAACCATAGCCTAGACAAATCAAACCAATCAATAAGAAAGGTTGTGTTATTTAGAATTTGAGAAACATTCGGAATCGCATGATACCTATGCTTGTGTTTGTGTTGTTTGGTGATCTTTCTATTAAGTTCTAATCGTTCAAAGATTTTTGGACTAGAAAAAGATTGGCAACCAACGGTTCCCAAACCATAGCCTAGGCAAATCAAACAAATCAATAAGAAAGCATGTGTTATTGAGAATTTGAGAAACATTCGGGATCGCATGATTCGTATGCTTGTGTTTGTGTTGTTTGGTGATCTTTCTATCAAGTTCTATGAGATCAAAGATTTTTGGACTGGAAAAAGATTGGAAACCAACGGTTCGCAAACCATAGCGTAGGCAAATCAAACCAAACAATAAGAAAGGTTGTGTTATTGAGAATTTGAGAAACATTCGGAATCGCATGATTCGTATCCTTGTGTTTGTGTTGTTTTGTGATCTTTCTATCAAGTTTATTAGTTCAAAGATTTTTGTACTTGAAAAACAATCGAAGCCAACACTTGCCAAACCATAGGCTAGGCAAATCAAACCAATCAATAAGAAAGGTTGTGTTATTGAGACCTTAAGATACATTCGGAATCGCTTGATTCGTATGCTTGTGTTTATGTTGTTTGGTAATCTTTCTATCAAGTTATATTAGATCAAAGATTTTTGGACTAGAAAAAGATTGGAAACCAACGGTTCCCAAACCATAGCCTAGGCAAATCAAACCAATCAATAATAAAGGTTGTGTTATTTAGAATTTGAGAAACATTCGGAATCGCATAATTCATATGCTTGTGTTTGTGTTGTTTGGTGATATTTCTATCAAGCTCTATTAGATCAAAGATTTTTGGACTAGAAAAAGATTGGAACCAACGGTTCCCAAACTATAGCCTAGGCAAATCAAACCAATCAATAAGAAAGGTTGTGCTATTGAGAGTTAGAGAAACATTCGAAATCGCATGATTCGTATGATTGTGTTTGTGTTGTTTGGTGATCTTTCTATCAAGTTGTATTAGATTAAAGATTTTTGGACTAGAAAAAGATTGGAAACCAACGGTTCCCAAACCGTAGCCTAGGCAAATCAAACCAATCAATAAGAAAGGTTGTGTTATTGAGAATTTGAGAAACATTCTGAATCGCATGATTCGTATGCTTGAGTTTGTGTTGTTTGGTGATCTTTCTATCAAGTTCTATTAGATAAAAGAATTTTGGACTAGAAAAAGAATGGCAACCAACGGTTCCCAAACAATAGCCTAGGCAAATCAAAGCAATCAATAAGAAAGGTTGTGTTATTGAGAATTTGAGATACATTCGGAATCGCATGATTCGTATGCTTGTGTTTGTGTTGATTGGTGATATTTCTATCAAGCTCTATTAGATCAAAGATTTTTGGACTAGAAAAAGATTGGAAACCAACGGTTCCCAAACTATAGCCTAGGAAAATCAAACCAATCAATAAGAAAGGTTGTGTTATTGAGAATTTGAGAAACATTCGGAATCGCATGATACCTATGCTTGTGGTTGTGTTGTTTGGTGATCTTTCTATCAAGGTCTAATAGTTCAAATATTTTTGAACTAGAAAAATAATTGAAACTAACACTTGGCAAACCATAGCTTAGGCAAATCAAACCTATTGTGTTAATGAGAATTTGAGAAACATTCGGAATCGCATGATTCATATGCTTTTGTTTGTGTTGTTTGGTGATCTTTCTATCAAGTTCTATTAGATCAAAGACTTTAGGACTAGAAAAAGAATGGAAACCAACGGTTCCCAAACCATAGCCTAGGCAAATCAAACCAATCAATAAGAAAGGTTGTGTTATTGAGAATTTGAGATACATTCGGAATCGCATGATTCGTATGCTTGTGTTTGTGTTGTTTGGTGATATTTCTATCAAGCTCTATTAGATCAAAGATTTTTGGACTATAAAAAGATTGGAAACCAACGGTTCCTCAACTATAGCCTAGGCAAATCAAACCAATCAATAAGAAAGGTTGTGTTATTGAGAATTTGACAAACATTCGGAATCGCATGATTCGTATGCTTGTGTTTGTGTTGTTTGGTGATCTTTCTATCAAGTTTATTAGTTCAAAGATTTTTGTACTTGAAAAGGAATCGAAACCAACACTTGTCAATCCATAGGCTAGGCAAATCAAACCAATCAACAAGAAAGGTTGTGTTATTGAGAATTTGAGGTACATTCGGAATCGCATGATTCATATGCTTGTGTTTGTGTTGGGTGATATTTCTATCAAGTTCTATTAGATCAAAGATTTTTGGACAAGAAAAAGATTGGAAACAAACGGTTACAAAACCATAGGCTAGGCAAATCAAACCAATCAATGAGAAAGGTTGTGTTATTGAGAATTTGAGAAACATTCGGAATCGCATGATACCTATGCTTGTATTTGTGTTGTTTGGTGATCTTTCTATCAAGGTCTATTAGTTCAAAGATTTTTGAACTAGAAAAAGAATGGAAACTAACACTTGGCAAACCATAGCTTAGGCAAATCAAATCTATTTTGTTAATGAGAACTTGAGAAACATTCGGAATCGCATGATTCGTATGCTTTTGTTTGTGTTGTTTGGTGATCTTTCTATCAAGTTCTATTAGATCAAAGACTTTAAGACTAGAAAAAGAATAGAAACCAACGGTTCCCAAACCATAGCCTAGGCAAATCAAACCAATCAATAAGAAAGGTTGTGTTATTGAGAATTTGAGAAACATTCTGAATCGCATGATTCGTATGCTTGAGTTTGTGTTGTTTGGTGATCTTTCTATCAAGTTCTATTAGATCAAAGAATTTTGGACTAGAAAAAGAATGGAAACCAACGGTTCCCAAACCATAGCCTAGACAAATCAAACCAATCAATAAGAAAGGTTGTGTTATTGAGAATTTGAGATACATTCGGAATCGCATGATTCGTATGCTTGTGTTTGTGTTGATTGGTGATATTTCTATCAAGCTCTATTAGATCAAAGATTTTTAGACTAGAAAAAGATTGGAAACCAACGGTTCCCAAACTATAGCCTAGGCAAATCAAACCAATCAATAAGAAAGGTTGTGTTATTAAGAATTTGAGAAACATTCGAAATCGCATGATTCGTAATGCTTGTGTTTGTGTTTTTTGGTGATCTTTCTATCAAGTTCTATTAGATTAAAGATTTTTGGACTAGATAAAGATTGGAAACCAACGGTTCCTAAACCATAGCCTAGACAAATAAACCAATCAATAAGAAAGGTTGTGTTATTTAGAATCTGAGAAACATTCGGAATCGCATGATACCTATGCTTGTGTTTGTGTTGTTTGGTGATCTTTCTATTAAGTTCTATTAGTTCAAAGATTTTTGGACTAGAAAAAGATTGGAAACCAACGGTTCCCAAACCATTGCCTAGGCAAATCAAACCAATCAATAAGAAAGGTTGTGTTATGCAGAATTTGAGAAACATTCGGAATCGCATAATTTATATGCTTGTGTTTGTGTTGTTTGGTGATCTTTCTATTAAGTTCTATTAGTTCAAAGATTTTTGGACTAGAAAAAGATTGGAAACCAACGGTTCCCAAACTATAGCCTAGGCAAATCAAACCAATCAATAAGAAATGTTGTGTTATTGAGAATTTGAGAAACATTCGGAATCGCATGATTTGTATGCTTGTGTTTGTGTTGTTATGTGATCTTTCTATCAAGTTTATTAGTTCAAAGATTTTTGTACTTGAAAAAGAATCGAAACCAACACTTGCCAAACCATAGGCTAGGCAAATCAAACCAATCAATAAGAAAAGTTGTGTTATTGAGACTTTGAGGTAGATTCGGAATCGCATGATTCGTATGCTTGTGTTTGTGTTGGGTGATATTTCTATCAAGTTCTATTAGATCAAAGACTTTAGGACTAGAAAAAGAATGGAAACCAACGGTTCCCAAACCATAGCCTAGGCAAATCAAACCCATCAATAAGAAAGGTTGTGTTATTGAGAATTTGAGATACATTTGGAATCGCTTGATTCGTATGCTTGTGTTTGTGTTGTTTGTTGATATTTCAATCAAGCTCTATTAGATCAAAGACTTTAGGACTAGAAAAAGAATGGAAACCAACGGTTCCCAAACCATAGCCTAGGGAAATCAAACCCATCAATAAGAAAGGTTGTGTTATTGAGAATTTGAGATACATTCGGAATCGCTTGATTCGTATGCTTGTGTTTGTGTTGTTTGTTGATATTTCAATCAAGCTCTATTAGATCAAAGACTTTAGGACTAGAAAAAGATTGGAAACCAACGGTTCCCAAACCATAGCCTAGGCAAATCAAACCCATCAATAAGAAAGGTTGTGTTATTGAGAATTTGAGATACATTCGGAATCGCTTGATTCGTATGCTTGTGTTTGTGTTGTTTGTTGATAATTCAATCAAGCTCTATTAGATCAAAGATTTTTGGACTAGAAAAAGATTGGAAACCAACGGTTCCCAAACCATAGCCTAGGCAAATCAAACCAATCAATAAGAAAGGTTGTGTTATTGAGAATTTGAGAAACATTCGGAATCGCATATTTGATATGCTTGTGTTTGTGTTATTTGGTGATATTTCTATCAAGCTCTATTAGATCAAAGATTCTTGGACTAGAAAAAGATTGGAAACCAAAGGTTCTTAAACTATAGCCTAGGCAAATCAAACCAATCAAAACGAAAGGTTGTGCTATTGAGAATTTGAGAAACATTCGAAATCGCATGATTCGTATGATTGTGTTTGTGTTGTTTGGTGATATTTATATCAAGTTCTATTAGATTAAAGATTTTTAGACTAGAAAATATTGGAAACCAACAGTTCCCAAACCCTTGCCTAGGCAAATCAAACCAATCAATAAGAAAGGTTGTGTTATTGAGAATTTGAGAAACATTCGGAATCGCATGATTCGTATGCTTGTGTTTGTGTTGTTTGGTGATCTTTCTATCAAGTTTATTAGTTCAAAGATTTTTGTACTTGAAAAGGAATCGAAACCAACACTTGTCAATCCATAGGCTAGGCAAATCAAACCAATCAACAAGAAAGGTTGTGTTATTGAGAATTTGAGGTACATTCGGAATCGCATGATTCGTATGCTTGTGTTTGTGTTGGGTGATATTTCTATCAAGTTCTATTCGATCAAAGATTTTTGGACTAGAAAAAGATTGGAAACAAACGGTTCCAAAACCATAGGCAAGGCAAATCAAACCAATCAATGAGAAAGGTTGTGTTATTGAGAATTTGAGAAACATTCGGAATCGCATGATACCTATGCTTGTGGTTGTGTTGTTTGGTGGTCTTTCTATCAAGGTTTATTAGTTCAAAGATTTTTGAACTAGAAAAAGAATGGAAACTAACACTTGGCAAACCATAGCTTAGGCAAATCAAACCTATAGATTTTCTTTTTATATAGATATAGAAAATTTGAGAATTTGAGAAACATTCGGAATCGCATGATTCGTATGCTTTTGTTTGTATTGTTTGGTGATCTTTCTATCAAGTTCTATTAGATCAAAGACTTTAGGACTAGAAAAAGAATGGAAACCAACGGTTCCCAAACCATAGCCTAGGCAAATCAAACCAATCAATAAGAAAGGTTGTGTTAAAGAATTTGAGATACATTCGGAATCGCATGATTCGTATGCTTGTGTTTGTGTTGTTTGGTGATATTTCTATCAAGCTCTATTAGATCAAAGATTTTTGGACTATAAAAAGATTGGAAACCAACGGTTCCTCAACTATAGGCTAGGCAAATCAAACCAATCAATAAGAAAGGTTGTGTTATTGAGAATTTGAGAAACATTCGGAATCGCATGATTCGTATGCTTGTGTTTGTGTTGTTTGGTGATCTTTTTATCAAGTTTATTAGTTCAAAGATTTTTGTACTTGAAAAGGAATCGAAACCAACACTTGTCAATCCATAGGCTAGGCAAATCAAACCAATCAACAAGAAAGGTTGTGTTATTGAGGATTTGAGGTACATTCGGAATCGCATGATTCGTATGCTTGTGTTTGTGTTGGGTGATATTTCTATCAAGATCTATTAGATCAAAGATTTTTGGACTAGAAAAAGATCGGAAACAAACGGTTCCAAAACCATAGGCAAGGCAAATCAAACCAATCAATGAGAAAGGTTGTGTTATTGAGAATTTGAGAAACATTCGGAATCGCATGATACCTATGCTTGTGTTTGTGTTGTTTGGTGATATTTCTATCAAGGTCTATTAGTTCAAAGATTTTTGAACTAGAAAAAGAATGGAAACTAACACTTGGCAAACCATAGCTTAGGCAAATCAAACCTATTGTGTTAATGAGAATTTGAGAAACATTCGGAATCGCATGATTCGTATGTTTTTGCTTGTGTTGTTTGGTGATCTTTCTATCAAGTTCTATTAGATCAAAGACTTTAGGACTAGAAAAAGAATAGAAACCAACGGTTCCCAAACCATAGCCTAGGCAAATCAAACCAATCAATAAGAAAGGTTGTGTTATTGAGAATTTGAGATACATTTAAAATCGCATGATTCGTATGCTTGTGTTTGTGTTGTTTGGTGATATTTCTATCAAGCTCTATTAGATCAAAGATTTTTGGACTAGAAAAAGATTGGAAACCAACGGTTCCTCAACTATAGCCTAGGCAAATCAAACCAATCAATAAGAAAGGTTGTGTGATTTAGAATTTGAGAAACATTCGAAATCGCATGATTCGTAATTATTGTGTTTGTGTTTTTTGGTGATCTTTCTATCAAGTTCTATTAGATTAATGGTTTTTGGACTAGATAAAGATTGAAAACCAACGGTTCCCAAACCATAGCCTAGACAAATCAAACCAATCAATAAGAAAGATTGTGTTATTTAGAATTTGAGAAACATTCGGAATCGCATGATACCTATGCTTGTGTTTGTGTTGTTTAGTGATCTTTCTATTAAGTTCTATTAGTTCAAATATTTTTGGACTAGAAAAAGATTGGAAACCAACGGTTCCCAAACCATAGCCTAGGCAAATCAAACAAATCAATAAGAAAGGTTGTGTTATTGAGAATTTGAGAAACATTCGGGATCGCATGATTCGTATGCTTTTGTTTGTGTTGTTTGGTGATCTTTCTATCAAGTTCTATGAGATCAAAGATTTTTGGACTAGAAAAAGATTGGAAAACAACGGTTCGCAAACCATAGCGTAGGCAAATCAAACCAATCAATAAGAAAGGTTGTGTTATTGAGAATTTGAGAAACATTCAGAATCGCATGATTCGTATGCTTGTGCTTGTGTTGTTTTGTGATCTTTCTATCAAGTTTATTAGTTCAAAGATTTTTGTTCTTGAAAAAGAATTGAAACCAACACTTGCCAAACCATAGGCTAGGCAAATCAAACCAATCAATAAGATAGGTTGTGTTATTGAGAATTTGAGATACATTCGGAATCGCATGATTCGTATGCTTGTGTTTGTGTTGTTTGGTGATCTTTCTATCAATTTCTATTAGATCAAAGATTTTTGGACTAGAAAAAGATTGGAAACCAACGGTTCCCAAACCATTGCCTAGGCAAATCAAACCAATCAATAAGAAAGCTTGTGTTATGGAGAATTTGAGAAACATTCGGAATCGCATAATTCATATGCTTGTGTTTGTGTTGTTTGGTGATCTTTCTATCAAGTTCTATTAGATCAAAGACTTTTGGACTTGAAAAAGATTGGAAACCAACGGTTCCCAAACTATAGCCTACGCAAATCAAACCATCAATAAGAAATGTTGTGTTATTGAGAATTTGAGAAACATTCGGAATCGCATGATTCGTATGCTTGTGTTTGTGTTGTTATGTGATCTTTCTATCAAGTTTATTAGTTCAAAGATTTTTGTACTTGAAAAAGAATCGAAGCCAACACTTGCCAAAGCATAGGCAAGGCAAATCAAACCAATCAATAAGAAAGGTTGTGTTATTGAGAATTTGAGATACATTCGGAATCGCATGTTTTGTAATTATTGTGTTTGTGTTTTTTGGTGATATTTCTATCAAGTTCTATTAGATTAAAGATTTTTGGACTAGAAAAAGATTGGAAACCAACGGTTCCCAAACCATAGCCTAGACAAATCAAACCAATCAATAAGAAAGGTTGTGTTATTTAGAGTTTGAGAAACATTCGGAATCGCATGATACCTATGCTTGTGTTTGTGTTGTTTGGTGATCTTTCTATTAAGTTCTAATAGTTCAAAGATTTTTGGACTAGAAAATGATTGGAAACCAACGGTTCCCAAACCATAGCCTAGGCAAATCAAACAAATCAATAAGAAAGCATGTGTTATTGAGAATTTGAGAAACATTCGGGATCGCATGATTCGTATGCTTGTGTTTGTGTTGTTTGGTGATCTTTCTATCAAGTTCTATGAGATCAAAGATTTTTGGACTGGAAAAAGATTGGAAACCAACAGTTCGTGACTCGGCTAAAGTCGTCGTGCCAAGATCAAAGATAAATAACCCAAACTACAAACTAAGTATAGTAAGCAAGTAAGGGGTCGAACCCAAGAGAACTATGGCTTCTAGTATTAATATTATTATCAACCAAGAAAAGGGGGGTTTAAGAAGAAGATCTAAACTAAACTAAACTAGATAACAAATAACAAACAAACAAACAAATATGGGAGATAGGTTCATTCAAAAGATACACTCTTTAATAATCACTCGATCAAAGATTCATTCATTGATTTCATTCACACCTATGGTTAATTCCTATCCTGATCATTAACAATCGCAAGTCCACAGTCCAAACAATTCTATAACCCTAGGCAAAGACGCTTAACCTAGAATTAGCATAGAGAACAAGGATATGCAGGATATAATATCAAACAATCAAGCTACGAGTCAATTGCAAGATAAAACAATCAATTCTCTTCTTAATCCTAGTTGCATAGACAACAGGTCCAGGTTAAGTTGTTTTCACAGATTAGTTTTGTCCATGGTGCAAACCTAATCAAACAGTAGAAAGCTAATCAATTCAATAGGGTCGCGAGTCCTAGAGAAACAATCAACAATCATAATAATGAAGCACAAGAGAATCAATATTAACCAAAGAATAGAAATCAATTACCAAAACCTCACGAGTTCATACATCAGAGCTTCTCCCTTGAACAAACCCAAGGAGACTAGCTCTCCATAACTAAACTAAACCTAATTAATTGAGAGAATAAGGTAGAAGATAAGAGGTACCAAAAACCTAAGGCTGACCCCTCCTTATATAGCCCAAGG
Organism: Polygonum maritimum; assembly: GCA_963924305.1. NCBI lineage: Eukaryota > Viridiplantae > Streptophyta > Magnoliopsida > Caryophyllales > Polygonaceae > Polygonum > Polygonum maritimum. Next base: position 30,934,650 of record OZ002733.1, on the reverse strand, counting down.
AACAAGCTCCACGAGATAGATAAGGAAAGAAGCAAAAGATAGAAAAGGAAACAAGATAGAAAGATTTCGGCCCGCTTCGGATTCAGCATCACCGCGGTCGCGTCGCTATGGCCGCGCCCGCTCTTTCACGACAGAGAGAAACAATTCGATCTCGGCAGCCGCCGCGGTCGCGTCAGCCAGGCCGCAGTTGCGGTATCTCGACAGAATCACTGGTGTCACTTCGGAGGCTGTTTTGACCATCTTCGGCTTGGAATCTGACTTCGGTGTAAAAAGATGAATTGAAGCCCTTGAAGTTAGATTTCCAATGGCACCAGAATCAGCTCAATCCGACGTCTGTAGCTCAAGATATAGCCTTCGCAAGCAAGTGGTGTCGCGCAGACAGCTCAAAACGCCTTAAAACTCTTGATTCTTGAATCCTTGTGTCTTCGGCCTAGCTATTACAATTACGCACAACTCTAACCTAAACACACTCAATATAGCCCTAAAATACAAGAGTTAACCTATACAAAAAAGCCCGAATCAAATTCCCCCATACTTAGATCTTGCTCGTCCTCGAGTAAGCTCAAACAAATACAACAAGTAAGCACATCTAAGATCTCAGGAAATACAAGGGAAGATAAAAACACTCAACTCACAACCCAAACCCAAAAATATAGAGAAATCATGAGCATAAAATAATAAAGCTCAAACACACACCTCACAACAATGATAAGACACTCAAGCTCTGAAAAGTGTAGAGCAACCTAGGATCTACCCAAATCTAACAATGAAGCCCCAAAGTCCCCAAGCAAGAATGAATCCTAATCACTCGAATTTTACCGCTCAATTCTGCTTAGGCGCCCTTTCGGGTTTTCACCTAACCGCTCATTTCATTTTTCAAAAGGGTGTGCTCACAAAAACTCACAATCACTCATAAACCTCATATTACCCCAGCCTAATGCTGGTCCGGGTTACCTGCTTATTACCTGAGCCGCCCTTTCGGGTTTTCAACTCATCCCAGGATTTAATGCCTTTTTTCAATCTTTATGGCTTTTTCTATCTTTTTCTTTTTCTTTCTTCCTTCATTATGCAAAAAGTATGGTGCAAGTGCTCCATGAAAAGAAGAAAATCAAAAACCTAAAGCAAATTCTAACTAAGCTAACTAAGATAAGTGAATGCGAGTACTCCTTCCCTCATACTTAAATCCTGCATTGTCCTCAATGAAGCAAAGAGAAAGGATAGAAGCAAGGAGAAAGGTATATTAGAAGACTCACAATCGAATGAAGAGAGGTGGAATGGAAGAACTCTTCATAGGTGGTAGAATGGAACTCCGTAATCCAAGTCTGTGGCCATACCGCGGGCGCGGCACAAGTGGCGCGGGCGCGGAATCATTGCAGAGAGCAAAGTCAGCATCAGGTGATCACCGCGGGCGCGGCTGAGGCGGCGCGGTCGCGGTACTCGTGCAGGGACGAGGTCTTGACTTCGTCTTGAACAACGTGATATGTAAACAACTTTCATATCTTGGCTCGTCTTTTGGAAGATGGACAAATATATGAACTCGAGCCGTGGAGAAGAGAACTCTCGGGGGAACAAAGCTCCCCCATACTTAGGCTTTTACACATAGCCAAAGAATGGAAAGTACAAAAGATGTGTGGATAGAAGAAATAGAAGATGGAAAGATAGAGGATGGATAGAATGGATATAGATGGATGGAAAATATAGAGGTAGAATGGGACCAAAAAGTCCTCTTTTTGTCTTTTTTTTTTCAAATTTTTTTTTTTCTTGTCATATTTTTTTCCTTTTCTTTTTTTCTTTTTTTTTTTCAAAAATAAAAACGAGCTAAAACCGAGACGCAGTATGGTTGCCGCGAACACGGGCTAGTACCTGTTCATCGGGGCGCGCTGACGATCCACCGCGGGCGCGGCCAAGGCGGCGCGGGCGCGGTATCACGCCAGGCGTGTCCTTTCGGACCTAGTACCTGCATGTTAGCTAGAAAAACAAGCAAATCCTAAGCTAAGAATGGAAAAACAATCTAAACTAATCCTTGGGTTGCCTCCCAAGCAGCGCTTTTGGTTAACGTCGTTGGCTCGACGTCTTCATGATCGGACATCGTCAACGCCCTGAGCATCAAATCAAAGTCCTGCACAGCTATCTTACAATAGGACAAGTAACATGTTGACAAATTATCAAGCAATAAGAAATAATTCAAACTCCTTTTTAACCTATCAAACATGCTTGAGCAATTAGGGTGAGATTTTCTAGAGTGAAACCAATTAGGTGATTTTTCAAAATATTTATCAAAGCATGCAAATCCCCTAGTTGAATTTTCACTATCATCAAATAAGATATAGAAGGACTCATCATCTACCCTAGCATGCTCAAAGATAGAATCCTTAACAAAAGATTGACATGTAAGCACAAAGCAAGGATCAAGAGAGAGGGAAGAGGTGGAATAAAGAATATAAGGATCATCAAGGCTGACCTCAGGAATCTCGGAGTCGACACCTTGAATGTTGGAATTTGGAACATCATCGACAAAACCCTCCTGGATGGAAGGTGGCGGAACAACTTCTTCAGGGGCCGCGGGCGCGGTTTGTGGGCCGCGGTCGCGGAACTCGTCCAGGGGCAGCTCCTCCGTTCCTGCGTCGGAACCGCGGTCGCGGTATGGTGGCCGCGGTCGCGGATCATCCGCTGAGAGATCGTCGTGAGCTTCTGTAGGGATTCCGCGGTCGCGGTCTGCATTCACCAGTGCTTGAGTAATATTGATCTTCTCGGAAATCTCCCTCATTTTCAACTCTATTGCCAAGTTCATCTCTCGGAGTTTCCTATCAAGTAGCTCATTCAGCTCCTCCAGTTTCGTAGAAAGTTGTTCTTCAGCTGGTGGCTTGCCAGGGCAGCGAGGCATCCATCTTCTGTGATCCTCAGCAAAGTTCTCAGGAATCTCCATGGAAGGGAATACGAAAGTTTCTGATGGTGAAGAAGAAATCTCCATAACAGCATCTGGCTCCTTCGGCGAGTCATCAGGCTCGTCGTTGTCACTCCAGGGGTCACCATACTGAAGGAAATACTCCTCTTCTATCATTACATATCGTTCCTCCTCAGGCTCAGGCTCGGAAGCTTGATCTATCAAAATCGGGGGCGAAACCTCCAATGCAATATCTCGAACCTCCACTTGCTCCAAACCATCCAGGAATACACTAAATATCGCCCAATCTTCTTCTTCTGTGGTCTCGTCATCCTGAGTGGACTCTTTCTGCCATATGAACTCGAGCATGGGGAGTCCCTCGGGCATTGAGAAAGGGTAATCGAGCTTTACAACCGGACACGGAACATCGTCGGTGAAGACAGGATCGCCATTGAGAACCGGAGGACCAAACTCCTCGGCGGCCGCGGGCGCGGTTTGTGGGCCGCGGTCGCGGTTTTCCTCCAGGGAGAAATCCTCCGTTTCTGCATCGGAACCGCGGGCGCGGTTGTCATCCCGCGGTCGCGGTTCTAGGTCAGAAAGCTCTCCGGCATTAAGCTCGTCCTGCAGCGACAAACTTTCGTCGAACATGGCCATGAAAATTTCAAATAGTTCCTTCTCAGGTCTCAATTTGGCATATCCTTTCTCAGTCCTGCGATACACCTCTTCCTGCATCTCCAATGTCATGCCACTACGGATTTCTAGGCTCAGATCATATGCACAAACATAGACTCCACGAGCAATTAGGTCAGTTGCCTCATCTAGAACTCTCTCAAAATAGTCACAGAATGGTTCGCCCTGAAATTGCTTAAACTCATAGAAAGACATCAGAATATACAAGTGCGGACCGTAAGATAGGTCCACACAAAACCAATAAAAATATTAAAACTAGAAAGAAACCAAAGTTCCCCGGCAACGGCGCCAAAATTTGACTCGGCTAAAGTCGTCGTGCCAAGATCAAAGATAAATAACCCAAACTACAAACTAAGTATAGTAAGCAAGTAAGGGGTCGAACCCAAGAGAACTATGGCTTCTAGTATTAATATTATTATCAACCAAGAAAAGGGGGGTTTAAGAAGAAGATCTAAACTAAACTAAGCTAGATAACAAATAACAAACAAACAAACAAATATGGGAGATAGGTTCATTCAAAAGATACACTCTTTAATAATCACTCGATCATAGATTCATTCATTGATTTCATTCACACCTATGGTTAATTCCTATCCTGATCATTAACAATCGCAAGTCCACGGTCCAAGCAATTCTATAACCCTAGGCAAGGACGCTTAACCTAGAATTATCATAGAGAACAAGGATATGCAGGATATAATATCAAACAATCAAGCTACGAGTCAATTGCAAGATAAAACAATCAATTCTCTTCTTAATCCTAGTTGCATAGACAACAGGTCTAGGTTAAGTTGTTTTCACAGATTAGTTTTGTCCACGGTCCAAACCTAATCAAACAGTAGAAAGCTAATCATATCAATAGGGTCGCGAGTCCTAGAGAAACAATCAACAATCATAATAATGAAGCACAAGAGAATCAATATCAACCAAAGGATAGAAATCAATTACCAAAACCTCACGAGTTCATACATCAGAGCTTCTCCCTTGAACAAACCCAAGGAGACTAGCTCTCCATAACTAAACTAAACCTAATTAATTGAGAGAATAAGGTAGAAGATAAGAGGTACCAAAAACCTAAGGCTGACCCCTCCTTATATAGCCCAAGGAACAAGCTCCACGAGATAGATAAGGAAAGAAGCAAAAGATAGAAAAGGAAACAAGATAGAAAGATTTCGGCCCGCTTCGGATTCGGCATCACCGCGGTCGCGTCGCCATGGCCGCGCCCGCTCTTTCACGACAGAGAGAAACAAGTCGATCTCGGCAGCCGCCGCGGTCGCGTCAGCCAGGCCGCAGTCGCGGTATCTCGACAGAATCACAAGTGTCACTTCGGAGGCTGTTTTGACCATCTTCGACTTGGAATCTGACTTCGGTGTAAAAAGATGAATTGAAGCCCTTGAAGTTAGCTTTCCAATGGCACCGGAATCAGCTCAAGATATATCTTTCGCAAGCAAGTGGTGTCGTGCAGACAGCTCAAAACGCCTTAAAACTCTTGATTCTTGAATCCTTGTGTCTTCGGCCTAGCTATTACAATTACGCACAACTCTAACCTAAACACACTCAATATAGCCCTAAAATACAAGAGTTAACCTATACAAAAAAGCCCGAATCAGTTCGCAAACCATAGCGTAGGCAAATCAAACCAAACAATAAGAAAGGTTGTGTTATTGAGAATTTGAGAAACATTCGGAATCGCATGATTCGTATGCTTGTGTTTGTGTTCTTTTGTGATCTTTCTATCAAGTTTATTAGTTCAAAGATTTTCGTACTTGAAAAAGAATCGAAGAAACACTTGCCAAACCATAGGCTAGGCAAATCAAACCAATCAATAAGAAAGGTTGTGTTATTGAGACCTTAAGATACATTCGGAATCGCATGATTCGTATGCTTGTGTTTATGTTGTTTGGTGATCTTTCTATCAAGTTCTATTAGATCAAAGATTTTTGGACTAGAAAAAGATTGGAAACCAACGGTTCCCAAACCATAGCCTAGGCAAATCAAACCAATCAATAATAAAGGTTGTGTTATTTAGAATTTGAGAAACATTCGGAATCGCATAATTCATATGCTTGTGTTTGTGTTGTTTGGTGATATTTCTATCAAGCTCTATTAGATCAAAGATTTTGGGACTAGAAAAAGATTGGAAACCAACGATTCCCAAACTATAGCCTAGGCAAATCAAACCAATCAATAAGAAAGGTTGTGCTATTGAGAATAAGAGAAACATTCGAAATCGCATGATTCGTATGATTGTGTTTGTGTTGTTTGGTGATCTTTCTATCAAGTTCTATTAGATTAAAGATTTTTGGACTAGAAAAAGATTGGAAACCAACGGTTCCCAAACCGTAGCCTAGGCAAATCAAACCAATCAATAAGAAAGGTTGTGTTATTGAGAATTTGAGAAACATTCTGAATCGCATGATTCGTATGCTTGAGTTTGTGTTGTTTGGTGATCTTTCTATCAAGTTCTATTAGATCAAAGAATTTTGGACTAGAAAAAGAATGGAAACCAACGGTTCCCAAACCATAGCCTAGGCAAATCAAACCAATCAATAAGAAAGGTTGTGTTATTGAGAATTTGAGATACATTCGGAATCGCATGATTCGTATGCTTGTGTTTGTGTTGATTGGTGAGATTTCTATCAAGCTCTATTAAATCAAAGATTTTTGGACTAGAAAAAGATTGGAAACCAACGGTTCCCAAACTATAGCCTAGGCAAATCAAGCCAATCAATAAGAAAGGTTGTGTTATTAAGAATTTCAAAAACATTCGAAATCGCATGATTCGTAATTATTGTGTTTGTGTTTTTTGGTGATCTTTCTATCAAGTTCAATTAGATTAAAGATTTTTGGACTAGATAAAGATTGGAAACCAACGGTTCCCAAACCATAGCCTAGACAAATAAACCAATCAATAAGAAAGGTTGTGTTATTTAGAATTTGAGAAACATTCGGAATCGCATGATACCTATGCTTGTGTTTGTGCTGTTTGGTGATCTTTCTATTAAGTTCTGTTAGTTCAAAGATTTTTGGACTAGAAAAAGATTGGAAACCAACGGTTCCCAAAGCATAGCCTAGGCAAATCAAACAAATCAATAAGAAAGGTTGTGTTATTGAGAATTTGAGAAACATTCGGGATCGCATGATTCGTATGCTTGTGCTTGTGTTGTTTGGTGATCTTTCTATCAAGTTCTATGAGATCAAATATTTTTGGACTAGAAAAAGATTGGAAACCAACGGTTCCCAAACCATTGCCTAGGCAAATGAAACCAATCAATATGAAAGGTTGTGTTATGGAGAATTTGAGAAACATTCGGAATCGCATAATTCATATGCTTGTGTTTGTGTTGTTTGGTGATCTTTCTATCGAGTTCTATTAGATCAACGATTTTTGGACTAGAAAAAGATTGGAAACCAACGGTTCCCAAACTATAGTCTAGGCAAATCAAACCAATCAATAAGAAATGTTGTGTTATTGAAAATTTGAGAAACATTCGGAATCGCATGATTCGTATGCTTGTGTTTGTGTTGTTATGTGATCTTTCTATCAAGTTTATTAGTTCAAAGTTTTTTGTACTTGAAAAAGAATCGAAACCAACACTTGCCAAACCATAGGCTAGGCAAATCAAACCAATCAATAAGATAGGTTGTGTTATTGAGAATTTGAGATACATTCGGAATCGCATGATTCGTATGCTTGTGTTTGTGTTGTTTGGTGATCTTTCTATCAATTTCTATTAGATCAAAGATTTTTGGACTAGAAAAAGATTGGAAACCAACGGTTCCCAAACCATTGCCTTGGCAAATCAAACCAATCAATAAGAAAGGTTGTGTTATGGAGAATTTGAGAAACATTCGGAATCGCATAATTCATATGCTTGTGTTTGTGTTGTTTGGTGATCTTTCTATCAAGTTCTATTCGATCAAAGATTTTTGGACTAGAAAAAGATTGGAAACCAACGGTTCCCAAACTATAGCCTAGGCAAATCAAACCAATCAATAAGAAATGTTGTGTTATTGTGAATTTGAGAAACATTCGGAATCGCATGATTCGAATGCTTGTGTTTGTGTTGTTATGTGATCTTTCTTTCAAGTTTATTAGTTCAAAGATTTTTGTACTTGAAAAAGAATCGAAGCCAACACTTGCCAAATAATAGGCAAGGAAAATCAAACCAATCAATAAGAAAGGTTGTGTTATTGAGAATTTGAGATACATTCGGAATCGCATGATTTGTAATTATTATGTTTGTGTTTTTTGGAGATCTTTCTATCAAGTTCTATTAGATTAAAGATTTTTGGACTAGAAAAAGATTGGAAACCAACGGTATTAGATTAAAGATTTTTGGACTAGAAACAGATTGGAAACCAACGGTTCCCAAACCATAGCCTAGACAAATCAAACCAATCAATAAGAAAGGTTGTGTTATTTAGAATTTGAGAAACATTCGGAATCGCATGATACCTATGCTTGTGTTTGTGTTGTTTGGTGATCTTTCTATTAAGTTCTAATAGTTCAAAGATTTTTGGACTAGAAAAAGATTGGCAACCAACGGTTCCCAAACCATAGCCTAGGCAAATCAAACAAATCAATAAGAAAGCATGTGTTATTGAGAATTTGAGAAACATTCGGGATCGCATGATTCATATGCTTGTGTTTGTGTTGTTTGGTGATCTTTCTATCAAGTTCTATGAGATCAAAGATTTTTGGACTGGAAAAAGATTGGAAACCAACGGTTCGCAAACCATAGCGTAGGCAAATCCAACCAAACAATAAGAAAGGTTGTGTTATTGAGAATTTGAGAAACATTCGGAATCGCATGATTCGTATGCTTGTGTTTGTGTTGTTTTGTGATCTTTCTATCAAGTTTATTAGTTCAAAGATTTTTGTACTTGAAAAAGAATCGAAGCCAACACTTGCCAAACCATAGGCTAGGCAAATCAAACCAATCAATAAGAAAGGTTGTGTTATTGAGACCTTAAGATACATTCGGAAATTCATGATTCGTATGCTTGTGTTTATGTTGTTTGGTGATCTTTCTATCAAGTTCTATTAGATCAAAGATTTTTGGACTAGAAAAAGATTGGAAACCAACGGTTCCCAAACCATAGCCTAGGCAAATCAAACCAATTAATAATAAACGTTGTGTTATTTAGAATTTGAGAAACATTCGGAATCGCATAATTCATATGCTTGTGTTTCTGTTGTTTGGTGATATTTTTATCAAGCTCTATTAGATCAAAGATTTTTGGACTAGAAAAAGATTGGAAACCAACGGTTCCCAAACTATAGCCTAGGCAAATCAAACCAATCAATAAGAAAGGTTGTGCTATTGAGAATTGGAGAAACATTCGAAATCGCATGATTCGTTTGATTGTGTTTGTGTTGTTTGGTGATCTTTCTATCAAGTTCTATTAGATTAAAGATTTTTGGACTAGAAAAAGATTGGAAACCAACGGTTCCCAAACCGTAGCCTAGGCAAATCAAACCAATCAATAAGAAAGGTTGTGTTATTGAGAATTTGAGAAACATTCTGAATCGCATGATTCGTATGCTTGAGTTTGTGTTGTTTGGTGATCTTTCTATCAAGTTCTATTAGATCAAAGAATTTTGGACTAGAAAAAGAATGGAAACCAACGGTTCCCAAACCATAGCCTAGGCAAATCAAACCAATCAATAAGAAAGGTTGTGTTATTGAGAATTTGAGATACATTCGGAATCGCATGATTCGTATGCTTGTGTTTGTGTTGATTGGTGATATTTCTATCAAGCTCTATTAGATCAAAGATTTTTGGACTAGAAAAAGATTGGAAACCAACGGTTCCCAAACTATAGCCTAGGGAAATCAAACCAATCAATAAGAAAGGTTGTGTTATTAAGAATTTGAGAAACATTCGAAATCGTAAGATTCGTAATTATTGTGTTTGTGTTTTTTGGTGATCTTTCTATCAAGTTCTATTAGATTAAAGATTTTTGGACTAGATAAACATTGGAAACCAACGGTTCCCAAACCATAGCCTAGACAAATAAACCAATCAATAAGAAAGGTTGTGTTATTTAGAATTTGAGAAACATTCGGAATCGCATGATACCTATGGTTGTGTTTGTGTTGTTTGGTGATCTTTCTATTAAGTTCTATTAGTTCAAAGATTTTTGGACTAGAAAAAGATTGGAAACCAACGGTTCCCAAACCATAGCCTAGGCAAATCAAACAAATCAATAAGAAAGGTTGTGTTATTGAGAATTTGAGAAACATTCGGGATCGCATGATTCGTATGCTTGTGTTTGTGTTGTTTGGTGATCTTTCTATCAAGTTCTATGAGATCAAATATTTTTGGACTAGAAAAAGATTGGAAACCAACGGTTCCCAAACCATTGCCTAGGCAAATCAAACCAATCAATAAGAAAGGTTGTGTTATGGAGAATTTGAGAAACATTCGGAATCGCATAATTCATATGCTTGTGTGTGTGTTGTTTGGTGATCTTTCTATCGAGTTCTATTAGATCAACGATTTTTGGACTAGAAAAAGATTGGAAACCAACGGTTCCCAAACTATAGCCTAGGCAAATCAAACCAATCAATAAGAAATGTTGTGTTATTGAGAATTTGAGAAACATTCGGAATCGCATGATTCGTATGCTTGTGTTTGTGTTGTTATGTGATCTTTCTATCAAGTTTATTAGTTCAAAGATTTTTGTACTTGAAAAAGAATCGAAACCAACACTTGCCAAACCATAGGCTAGGCAAATCAAACCAATCAATAAGAAAAGTTGTGTTATTGAGAATTTGAGGTAGATTCGGAATCGCATGATTCGTATGCTTGTGTTTGTGTTGGGTGATATTTCTATCAAGTTCTATTAGATCAAAGATTTTTGGACTAGAAAAAGATTGGAAACTAACGGTTCCAAAACCATAGGCTAGGCAAATCAAACCAATCAATAAGAAAGGTTGTGTTATTGAGAATTTGAGAAACATTCGGAATCGCATGACACCTATGCTTGTGTTTGTGTTGTTTGGTGATCTTTCTATCAAGGTCAATTAGTTCAAAGATTTTTGAACTAGAAAAAGAAATGGAAACTAACACTTGGCAAACCATAGGTTAGGCAAATCAAACCTATTGTGTTAATGAGAATTTGAGAAACATTCGGAATCGCATGATTCGTATGCTTTTGTTTGTGTTGTTTGGTGATCTTTCTATCAAGTTCTATTAGATCAAAGACTTTAGGACTACAAAAAGAATGGAAACCAACGGTTCCCAAACCATATCCTAGGCAAATCAAACCCATCAATAAGAAAGGTTGTGTTAATGAGAATTTGAGATACATTCGGAATCGCTTGATTCGTATGCTTGTGTTTGTGTTGTTTGTTGATATTTCAATCAAGGTCTATTAGATCAAAGATTTTTGGACTAGAAAAAGATTGGAAACCAACGGTTCCCAAACCATAGCCTAGGCAAATCAAACCAATCAATAAGAAAGGTTGTGTTATTGAGAATTTGAGAAACATTCGGAATCGCATATTTGATATGCTTGTGTTTGTGTTGTTTGGTGATATTTCTATCAAGCTCTATTAGATGAAAGATTATTGGACTAGAAAAAGATTGGAAACCAACGGTTCTTAAACTATAGCCCAGGCAAATCAAACCAATCAAAACGAAAGGTTGTGCTATTGAGAATTTGAGAAACATTCGAAATCGCATGATTCGTATGATTGTGTTTGTGTTGTTTGGTGATATTTCTATCAAGTTCTATTAGATTAAACATTTTTGGACTAGAAAAATATTGGAAACCAACGGTTCCATAACCCTTGCCTAGGCAAATCAAACCAATCAATAAGAAAGGTTGTGTTATTGAGAATTTGAGAAACATTCGGAATCGCATGATTCGTATGCTTGTGTTTGTGTTGTTTGGTGATCTTTCTATCAAGTTTATTAGTTCATAGATTTTTGTACTTGAAAAGGAATCGAAACCAACACTTGTCAATCCATAGGCTAGGCAAATCAAACCAATCAACAAGAAAGGTTGTGTTATTGAGAATTTGAGGTACATACGGAATCGCATGATTCATATGCTTGTGTTTGTGTTGGGTGATATTTCTATCAAGTTCTATTAGATCAAAGATTTTTGGACTAGAAAAAGATTGGAAACAAACGGTTCCAAAACCATAGGCTAGGCAAATCAAACCAATCAATGAGAAAGGTTGTGTTATTGAGAATTTGAGAAACATTCGGAATCGCATGATACCTATGCTTGTGTTTGTATTGTTTGGTGATCTTTCTATCAAGGTCTATTAGTTCAAAGATTTTTGAACTAGAAAAAGAATGGAAACTTACACTTGGCAAACCATAGCTTAGGAAAATCAAATCTATTGTGTTAATGAGAATTTGAGAAACATTCGGAATCGCATGATTCGTATGCTTTTATTTGTGTTGTTTGGTGATCTTTCTATCAAGTTCTATTAGATCAAAGACTTTAGGACTAGAAAAAGAATGGAAACCAACGGTTCCCAAACCATAGCCTAGGCAAATCAAACCAATCAATAAGAAAGGTTGTGTTATTGAGAATTTGAGATACATTCGGAATCGCATGATTCGTATGCTTGTGTTTGTGTTGTTTGGTGATATTTCTATCAAGCTCTATTAGATCAAATATTTTTGGACTATAAAAAGATTGGAAACCAACGGTTCCTCAACTATATCCTAGGCAAATCAAACCAATCAATAAGAAAGGTTGTGTTATTGAGACTTTGAGAAACATTCGGAATCGCATGATTCGTATGCTTGTATTTGTGTTGTTTGGTGATCTTTCTATCAAGTTTATTAGTTCAAAGATTTTTGTACTTGAAACGGAATCGAAACCAACACTTGTCAATCCATAGGCTAGGCAAATCAAACCAATCAACAAGAAAGGTTGTGTTATTGAGAATTTGAGGTACATTCGGAATCGCATGATTCGTATGCTTGTGTTTGTGTTGGGTGATATTTCTATCAAGTTCTATTAGATCAAAGATTTTTGGACTAGAAAAACATTGGACACAAACGGTTCCAAAACCATAGGCTAGGCAAATCAAACCAATCAATGAGAAAGGTTGTGTTATTAAGAATTTGAGAAACATTCGGAATCGCATGATACCTATGCTTGTGTTTGTGTTGTTTGGTTATCTTTCTATCAAGGTCTATTATTTCAAAGATTTTTGAACTAGAAAAAGAATGGAAACTAACACTTGGCAAACCATAGCTTAGGCAAATCAAACCTATTGTGTTAATGAGAATTTGAGAAACATTCGGAATCGCATGATTCGTATGCTTGTGTTTGTGTTGTTTGGTGATCTTTCTATCAAGTTTATTAGTTCAAAGATTTTTGTACTTGAAAAGGTATCGAAACCAACACTTGTCAATCCATAGGCTAGGCAAATCAAACCAATCAACAAGAAAGGTTGTGTTATTGAGAATTTGAGGTACATTCGGAATCGCATGATTCATATGCTTGTGTTTGTGTTGGGTGATATTTCTATCAAGTTCTATTAGATCACAGATTTTTGGACTAGAAAAAGATTGGAAACAATCGGTTCCAAAACCATAGGCTAGGCAAATCAAACCATCCATTGAGAAAGGTTGTGTTATTGAGAATTTGAGAAACATTCGGAATCGCAAGATACCTGTGCTTGTGTTTGTATTGTTTGGTGATCTTTCTATCAACGTCTATTAGTTCAAAGATTTTTGAACTAGAAAAAGAATGGAAACTAACACTTGGCAAACCATAGCTTAGGCAAATCAAACCTATTGTGTTAATGAGAATTTGAGAAACATTCGGAATCGCATGATTCGTATGCTTTTGTTTGTGTTGTTTGGTGATCTTTCTATCAAGTTCTATTAGATCAAAGACTTTAGGACTAGAAAAAGAATGGAAACCAACGGTTCCCAAACCATAGCCTAGGCAAATCAAACCAATCAATAAGAAAGGTTGTGTTATTGAGAATTTGAGATACATTCGGAATCGCATGATTCGTATGCTTGTGTTTGTCTTGTTTGGTGATATTTCTATCAAGCTCTATTAGATCAAAGATTTTTGGACTATAAAAAGATTGGAAACCAACGGTTCCTCAACTATAGCCTAGGCAAATCAAACCAATCAATAAGAAAGGTTGTGTTATTGAGAATTTGAGAAACATTCGGAATCGTTTGATTCGTATGCTTGTGTTTGTGTTGTTTGGTGATCTTTCTATCAAGTTTATTAGTTCAAAGATTTTTGTACTTGAAAAGGAATCGAAACCAACACTTGTCAATCCATAGGCTAGGCAAATCAAACCAATCAACAAGAAAGGTTGTCTTATTGAGAATTTGAGGCACATTCGGAATCGCATGATTCGTATGCTTGTGTTTGTGTTGGGTGATATTTCTATCAAGTTCTATTAGATCAAAGATTTTTGGACTAGAAAAAGATTGGAAACAAACGGTTCCAAAACCATAGGCTAGGCAAATCAAACCAATCAATGAGAAAGGTTGTGTTATTGAGAATTTGAGAAACATTCGGAATCGCATGATACCTATGCTTGTGTTTGTGTTGTTTGGTGATCTTTCTATCAAGGTCTATTAGTTCAAAGATTCTTGAACTAGAAAAAGAATGGAAACTAACACTTGGCAAACCATAGCTTAGGCAAATCAAACCTATTGTGTTAATGAGAATTTGAGAAACATTCGGAATCGCATGATTCGTATGCTTTTGCTTGTGCTGTTTGGTGATCTTTCTATCATGTTCTACTAGATCAAAGACTTTAGGACTAGAAAAAGAATGGAAACCAACGGTTCCCAAACCATAGCCTAGGCAAATCAAACCAATCAATAAGAAAGGTTGTGTTATTGAGAATTTGAGAAACATTCAGAATCGCATGATTCGTATGCTTGTGTTTGTGTTGTTTTGTAATCTTTCTATCAAGTTTATTAGTTCAAAGATTTTTGTACTTGAAAAAGAATTGAAACCAACACTTCCTAAACCATAGGCTAGGCAAATCAAACCAATCAATAAGATAGGTTGTGTTATTGAGAATTTGAGATACATTCGGAATCGCATGATTCGTATGCTTGTGTTTGTGTTGTTTGGTGATCTTTCTATCAATTTCTATTAGATCAAAGATTTTTGGACTAGAAAAAGATTGGAAACCATCGGTTCCCAAACCATTGCCGAGGCAAATCAAACCAATCAATAAGAAAGGTTGTGTTATGGAGAATTTGAGAAACATTCGGAATCGCATAATTCATATGCTTGTGTTTGTGTTGTTTGGTGATCTTTCTATCAAGTTCTATTAGATCAAAGATTTTTGGACTAGAAAACGATTGGAAACCAACGGTTCCCAAACTATATCCTACGCAAATCAAACCATCAATAAGAAATGTTGTGTTATTGAGAATTTGAGAAACATTCGGAATCGCATGATTTGTATGCTTGTGTTTGTGTTGTTATGTGATCTTTCTATCAAGTTTATTAGTTCAAAGATTTTTGTACTTGAAAAGTAATCGAAGCCAACACTTGCCAAACCATTGGCAAGGCAAATCAAACCAATCAATAAGAAAGGTTGTGTTATTGAGAATTTGAGATACATTCGGAATCGCATGATTTGTAATTATTGTGTTTGTGTTTTTCGGTGATCTTTCTATCAAGTTCTATTAGATTAAAGATTTTTGGACTAGAAAAAGATTGGAAACCAACGGTTCCCAAACCATAGGCTAGGCAAATCAAACCAATCAATGAGAAAGGTTGTGTTATTGAGAATTTGAGAAACATTCGGAATCGCATGATACCTATGCTTGTGTTTGTGTTGTTTGGTGATCTTTCTATCAAGGTCTATTAGTTCAAAGATTTTTGAACTAGAAAAAGAATGGAAACTAACACTTGGCAAACCATAGCTTAGGCAAATCAAACCTATTGTGTTAATGAGAATTTGAGAAACATTCGGAATCGCATGATTCGTATGCTTTTGCTTGTGTTGTTTGGTGATCTTTCTATCATGTTCTACTAGATCAAAGACTTTAGGACTAGAAAAAGAATGGAAACCAACGGTTCCCAAACCATAGCCTAGGCAAATCAAACCAATCAATAAGAAAGGTTGTGTTATTGAGAATTTGAGAAACATTCAAAATCGCATGATTCATATGCTTGTGTTTGTGTTGTTTTGTAATCTTTCTATCAAGTTTATTAGTTCAAAGATTTTTGTACTTGAAAAAGAATTGAAACCAACACTTGCTAAACCATAGGCTAGGCAAATCAAACCAATCAATAAGATAGGTTGTGTTATTGAGAATTTGAGATACATTCGGAATCGCATGATTCGTATGCTTGTGTTTGTGTTGTTTGGTGATCTTTCTATCAATTTCTATTAGATCAAAGATTTTTGGACTAGAAAAAGATTGGAAACCAACGGTTCCCAAACCATTGCCTAGGCAAATCAAACCAATCAATAAGAAAGGTTGTGTTATGGAGAATTTGAGAAACATTCGGAATCGCATAATTCATATGCTTGTGTTTGTGTTGTTTGGTGATCTTTCTATCAAGTTCTATTAGATCAAAGATTTTTGGACTAGAAAAAAATTGGAAACCAACGGTTCCCAAACTATAGCCTACGCAAATCAAACCATCAATAAGAAATGTTGTGTTATTGAGAATTTGAGAAACATTCGGAATCGCATGATTCGTATGCTTGTGTTTGTGTTGTTATGTGATCTTTCTATCAAGTTTATTAGTTCAAAGATTTTTGTACTTGAAAAGGAATCGAAGCCAACACTTGCCAAACCATTGGCAAGGCAAATCAAACCAATCAATAAGAAAGGTTGTGTTATTGAGAATTTGAGATACATTCGGAATCGCATGATTTGTAATTATTGTGTTTGTGTTTTTCGGTGATCTTTCTATCAAGTTCTATTAGATTAAAGATTTTTGGACTAGAAAAAGATTGGAAACCAACGGTTCCCAAACCATAGCCTAGACAAATCAAACCAATCAATAAGAAAGGTTGTGTTATTTAGAGTTTGAGAAACATTCGGAATCGCATGATACCTATGCTTGTGTTTGTGTTGTTTGGTGATCTTTCTATTAAGTTCTAATAGTTCAAAGATTTTTGGACTAGAAAAAGATTGGAAACCAACGGTTCCCAAACCATAGCCTAGGCAAATCAAACAAATCAATAAGAAAGCATGTGTTATTGAGAATTTGAGAAACATTCGGGATCGCATGATTCGTATGCTTGTGTTTGTGTTGTTTCGTGATCTCTCTATCAAGTTCTATGAGATCAAAGATTTTTGGACTGGAAAAAGATTGGAAACCAATGGTTCGCAAACTATAGCGTAGGCAAATCAAACCAAACAATAAGAAAGGTTGTGTTATTGAGAATTTGAGAAACATTCGGAATCGCATGATTCATATGCTTGTGTTTGTGTTGTTTTGTGATCTTTCTATCAAGTTTATTAGTTCAAAGATTTTTGTACTTGAAAAAGAATCGAAGCCAACACTTGCCAAACCATAGGCTAGGCAAATCAAACCAATCAATAAGAAAGGTTGTGTTATTGAGACCTTAAGATACATTCGAAGTCGCATGATTCGTATGCTTGTGTTTATGTTGTTTGGTGATCTTTCTATCAAGTTCTATTAGATCAAAGATTTTTGGACTAGATAAAGATTGGAAACCAACGGTTCCCAAACCATAGCCTAGGCAAATCAAACCAATCAATAATAAAGGTTGTGTTATTTAGAATTTGAGAAACATTCGAAATCGCATGATTCGTAATTATTGTGTTTGTGTTTTTTGGTGATCTTTCTATCAAGCTCTATTAGATTAAAGATTTTTGGACTAGAAAAAGATTGGAAACCAACGGTTCCCAAACCGTAGCCTAGGCAAATCAAACCAATAAATAAGAAAGGTTGTGTTATTGAGAATTTGAGAAACATTCTGAATCGCATGATTCGTATGCTTGAGTTTGTGTTGTTTGGTGATCTTTCTATCAAGTTCTATTAGATCAAAGAATTTTGGACTAGAAAAAGAATGGAAACCAACGGTTCCCAAACCATAGCCTAGGCAAATCAAACCAATCAATAAGAAAGGTTGTGTTATTGAGAATTTGAGATACATTCGGAATCGCATGATTCGTATGCTTGTGTTTGTGTTGATTGGTGATATTTCTATCAAGCTCTATTAGATCAAAGATTTTTCGACTAGAAAAAGATTGGAAACCAACGATTCCCAAACTATAGCCTAGGCAAATCAAAGCAATCAATAAGAAAGGTTGTGTTATTAAGAATTTGAGAAACATTCGAAATCGCATGATTCGTAATTATTGTGTTTGTGTTTTTTGGTGATCTTTCTATCAAGTTCTATTAGATTACAGATTTTTGGACTAGATAAAGATTGGAAACCAACGGTTCCCAAACCATAGCCTAGACAAATAAACCAATCAATAAGAAAGGTTGTGTTATTTAGAATTTGACAAACATTCGGAATCGCATGATACCTATGCTTGTGTTTGTGTTGTTTGGTGATCTTTCTATTAAGTTCTATTAGTTCAAAGATTTTTGGACTAGAAAAAGATTGGAAACCAACGGTTCCCAAACCATAGCCTAGGCAAATCAAACAAATCAATAAGAAAGGTTGTGTTATTGAGAATTTGAGAAACATTCGGGATCGCATGATTCGTATGCTTGTGTTTGTGTTGTTTGGTGATCTTTCTATCGAGTTCTATTAGATCAACGATTTTTGGACTAGAAAAAGATTGGAAACCAACAGTTCCCAAACTATAGCCTAGGCAAATCAAACCAATCAATAAGAAATGTTGTGTTATTGAGAATTTGAGAAACATTCGGAATCGCATGATTCGTATGCTTGTGTTTGTGTTGTTATGTGATCTTTCTATCAAGTTTATTAGTTCAAAGATTTTTCGTAGTTGAAAAAGAATCGAAACCAACACTTGCTAAACCATAGGCTAGGCAAGTCAAACCAATCAATAAGATAGGTTGTGTTATTGAGAATTTGAGATACATTCGGAATCGCATGATTCGTATGCTTGTGTTTGTGTTGTTTGGTGATCTTTCTATCAATTTCTATTAGATCAAAGATTTTTGGACTAGAAAGAGATTGGAAACCAACGGTTCCCAAACCATTGCCTTGGCAAATCAAACCAATCAATAAGAAAGGTTGTGTTATGGAGAATTCGAGAAACATTCGGAATCGGATAATTCATATGCTTGTGTTTGTGTTGTTTAGTGATCTTTCTATCAAGTTCTATTAGATCAAAGATTTTTGGACTAGAAAAAGATTGGAAACCAACGGTTCCCAAACTATAGCCTAGGCAAATCAAACCAATCAATAAGAAATGTTGTGTTATTGAGAATTTGAGAAACATTCGGAATCGCATGATTCGAATGCTTGTGATTGTAATGTTATGTGATCTTTCTATCAAGTTTATTAGTTCAAAGATTTTTGTACTTGAAAAAGAATCGAAGCCAACACTTGCCAAACCATAGGCAAGGAAAATCAAACCAATCAATAAGAAATGTTGTGTTATTGAGAATTTGAGATACATTCGGAATCGCATGATTTGTAATTATTATGTTTGTGTTTTTTGGTGATCTTTCTATCAAGTTCTATTAGATTAAAGATTTTTGGACTAGAAAAAGATTGGAAACCAACGGTTCCCAAACCATAGCCTAGACAAATCAAACCAATCAATAAGAAAGGTTGTGTTATTTAGAATTTGAGAAACATTCAGAATCGCATGATACCTATGCTACTGTTTGTGTTGTTTGGTGATCTTTCTATTAAGTTCTAATAGTTCAAAGATTTTTGGACTAGAAAAAGATTGGGAACCAACGGTTCCCAAACCATAGCCTAGGCAAATCAAACAAATCAATAAGAAAGCATGTGTTATTGAGAATTTGAGAAACATTCGGGATCGCATGATTCGTATGCTTGTGTTTGTGTTGTTTGGTGATCTTTCTATCAAGTTCTATGAGATCAAAGATTTTTGGACTAGAAAAAGATTGGAAACCAACGGTTCGCAAACCATAGCGTAGGCAAATCAAACCAATCAATAAGAAAGGTTGTGTTATTGAGAATTTGAGAAACATTCAGAATCGCATGATTCGTATGCTTCTGTTTGTGTTGTTTTGTGATCTTTCTATCAAGTTTATTAGTTCAATGATTTTTGTACTTGAAAAAGAATCGAAGCCAACACTTGCCAAACCATAGGCTAGGCAAATCAAACCAATCAATAAGAAAGGTTGTGTTATTGAGACCTTAAGATACATTCGGAATCGCATGATTCGTATGCTTGTGTTTATGTTGTTTGGTGATCTTTCTATCAAGTTCTATTAGATCAAAGATTTTTGGACTAGAAAAAGATTGGAAATCAACGGTTCCCAAACCATAGCCTAGGCAAAGCAAACCAATCAATAAGAAAGGTTGTGTTATTGAGAATTTGAGAAACATTCGGAATCGCATAATTCATATGCTTGTGTTTGTGTTGTTTGGTGATATTTCTATCAAGCTCTATTAGATCAAAGATATTTGGACTAGAAAAAGATTGGAAACCAACGGTTCCCAAACTATAGCCTAGGCAAATCAAACAAATCAATAAGAAAGGTTGTGCTATTGAGAATTTGAGAAACATTCGAAATCGCATGATTCGTATGATTGTGTTTGTGTTGTTTGGTGATCTTTCTATCAAGTTCTATTAGATTAAAGATTTTTGGACTAGAAAAAGATTGAAAACCAACGGTTCCCAAACTGTAGCCTAGGCAAATGAAACCAATCAATAAGAAAGGTTGTGTTATGGAGAATTTGAGAAACATTCGGAATCGCATGATTCGTATGCTTGTGTTTGTGTTGTTTGGTGATCTTTCTATCAAGTTTATTAGTTCAAAGATTTTTGTACTTGAAAAGGAATCGAAACCAACACTTGTCAATCCATAGGCTAGGCAAATCAAACCAATCAACAAGAAAGGTTGTCTTATTGAGAATTTGAGGCACATTCGGAATCGCATGATTCGTATGCTTGTGTTTGTGTTGGGTGATATTTCTATCAAGTTCTATTAGATCAAAGATTTTTGGACTAGAAAAAGATTGGAAACAAACGGTTCCAAAACCATAGGCTAGGCAAATCAAACCAATCAATGAGAAAGGTTGTGTTATTGAGAATTTGAGAAACATTCGGAATCGCATGATACCTATGCTTGTGTTTGTGTTGTTTGGTGATCTTTCTATCAAGGTCTATTAG
Source organism: Polygonum maritimum (assembly GCA_963924305.1). NCBI lineage: Eukaryota > Viridiplantae > Streptophyta > Magnoliopsida > Caryophyllales > Polygonaceae > Polygonum > Polygonum maritimum. The sequence continues at coordinate 30,913,823 of OZ002733.1, read as the reverse complement.
TTCAAAGATTTTTGAACTAGAAAAAAAATGGAAACTAACACTTGGCAAACCATAGCTTAGGCAAATCAAACCTATTTTGTTAATGAGAATTTGAGAAACATTCGGAATCGCATGATTCGTATGCTTTTGCTTGTGTTGTTTGGTGATCTTTCTATCATGTTCTACTAGATCAAAGACTTTAGGACTAGAAAAAGAATGGAAACCAACGGTTCCCAAACCATAGCCTAGGCAAATCAAACCAATCAATAAGAAAGGTTGTGTTATTGAGAATTTGAGAAACATTCAAAATCGCATGATTCGTATGCTTGTGTTTGTGTTATTTTGTAATCTTTCTATCAAGTTTATTAGTTCAAAGATTTTTGTACTTGAAAAAGAATTGAAACCAACACTTGCTAAACCATAGGCTAGGCAAATCAAACCAATCAGTAAGATAGGTTGTGTTATTGAGAATTTGAGATACATTCGGAATCGCATGATTCGTATGCTTGTGTTTGTGTTGTTTGGTGATCTTTCTATCAATTTCTATTAGATCAAAGATTTTTGGACTAGAAAAAGATTGGAAACCAACGGTTCCCAAACCATTGCCTAGGCAAATCAAACCAATCAATAAGAAAGGTTGTGTTATGGAGAATTTGAGAAACATTCGGAATCGCATAATTCATATGCTTGTGTTTGTGTTGTTTGGTGATCTTTCTATCAAGTTCTATTAGATCAAAGATTTTTGGACTAGAAAAAAATTGGAAACCAACGGTTCCCAAACTATAGCCTACGCAAATCAAACCATCAATAAGAAATGTTGTGTTATTGAGAATTTGAGAAACATTCGGAATCGCATGATTCGTATGCTTGTGTTTGTGTTGTTATGTGATCTTTCTATCAAGTTTATTAGTTCAAAGATTTTTGTACTTGAAAAGGAATCGAAGCCAACACTTGCCAAACCATTGGCAAGGCAAATCAAACCAATCAATAAGAAAGGTTGTGTTATTGAGAATTTGAGATACATTCGGAATCGCATGATTTGTAATTATTGTGTTTGTGTTTTTCGGTGATCTTTCTATCAAGTTCTATTAGATTAAAGATTTTTGGACTAGAAAAAGATTGGAAACCAACGGTTCCCAAACCATAGCCTAGACAAATCAAACCAATCAATAAGAAAGGTTGTGTTATTTAGAGTTTGAGAAACATTCGGAATCGCATGATACCTATGCTTGTGTTTGTGTTGTTTGGTGATCTTTCTATTAAGTTCTAATAGTTCAAAGATTTTTGGACTAGAAAAAGATTGGAAACCAACGGTTCCCAAACCATAGCCTAGGCAAATCAAACAAATCAATAAGAAAGCATGTGTTATTGAGAATTTGAGAAACATTCGGGATCGCATGATTCGTATGCTTGTGTTTGTGTTGTTTGGTGATCTTTCTATCAAGTTCTATGAGATCAAAGATTTTTGGACTGGAAAAAGATTGGAAACCAACGGTTCGCAAACTATAGCGTAGGCAAATCAAACCAAACAATAAGAAAGGTTGTGTTATTGAGAATTTGAGAAACATTCGGAATCGCATGATTCATATGCTTGTGTTTGTGTTGTTTTGTGATCTTTCTATCAAGTTTATTGGTTCAAAGATTTTTGTACTTGAAAAAGAATCGAAGCCAACACTTGCCAAACCATAGGCTAGGCAAATCAAACCAATCAATAAGAAAGGTTGTGTTATTGAGACCTTAAGATACATTCGAAATCGCATGATTCGTATGCTTGTGTTTATGTTGTTTGGTGATCTTTCTATCAAGTTCTATTAGATCAAAGATTTTTGGACTAGAAAAAGATTAGAAACCAACGGTTCCCAAACCATAGCCTAGGCAAATCAAACCAATCAATAATAAAGGTTGTGTTATTTAGAATTTGAGAAACATTCGAAATCGCATGATTCGTAATTATTGTGTTTGTGTTTTTTGGTGATCTTTCTATCAAGCTCTATTAGATTAAAGATTTTTGGACTAGAAAAAGATTGGAAACCAACGGTTCCCAAACCGTAGCCTAGGCAAATCAAACCAATAAATAAGAAAGGTTGTGTTATTGAGAATTTGAGAAACATTCTGAATCGCATGATTCGTATGCTTGAGTTTGTGTTGTTTGGTGATCTTTCTATCAAGTTCTATTAGATCAAAGAATTTTGGACTAGAAAAAGAATGGAAACCAACGGTTCCCAAACCATAGCCTAGGCAAATCAAACCAATCAATAAGAAAGGTTGTGTTATTGAGAATTTGAGATACATTCGGAATCGCATGATTCGTATGCTTGTGTTTGTGTTGATTGGTGATATTTCTATCAAGCTCTATTAGATCAAAGATTTTTCGACTAGAAAAAGATTGGAAACCAACGATTCCCAAACTATAGCCTAGGCAAATCAAAGCAATCAATAAGAAAGGTTGTGTTATTAAGAATTTGAGAAACATTCGAAATCGCATGATTCGTAATTATTGTGTTTGTGTTTTTTGGTGATCTTTCTATCAAGTTCTATTAGATTAAAGATTTTTGGACTAGATAAAGATTGGAAACCAACGGTTCCCAAACCATAGCCTAGACAAATAAACCAATCAATAAGAAAGGTTGTGTTATTTAGAATTTGACAAACATTCGGAATCGCATGATACCTATGCTTGTGTTTGTGTTGTTTGGTGATCTTTCTATTAAGTTCTATTAGTTCAAAGATTTTTGGACTAGAAAAAGATTGGAAACCAACGGTTCCCAAACCATAGCCTAGGCAAATCAAATAAATCAATAAGAAAGGTTGTGTTATTGAGAATTTGAGAAACATTAGGGATCGCATGATTCGTATGCTTGTGTTTGTGTTGTTTGGTGATCTTTCTATCGAGTTCTATTAGATCAACGATTTTTGGACTAGAAAAAGATTGGAAACCAACAGTTCCCAAACTATAGCCTAGGCAAATCAAACCAATCAATAAGAAATGTTGTGTTATTGAGAATTTGAGAAACATTCGGAATCGCATGATTCGTATGCTTGTGTTTGTGTTGTTATGTGATCTTTCTATCAAGTTTATTAGTTCAAAGATTTTTGTACTTGAAAAAGAATCGAAACCAACACTTGCTAAACCATAGGCTAGGCAAGTCAAACCAATCAATAAGATAGGTTGTGTTATTGAGAATTTGAGATACATTCGGAATCGCATGATTCGTATGCTTGTGTTTGTGTTGTTTGGTGATCTTTCTATCAATTTCTATTAGATCAAAGATTTTTGGACTAGAAAAAGATTGGAAACCAACGGTTCCCAAACCATTGCCTTGGCAAATCAAACCAATCAATAAGAAAGGTTGTGTTATGGAGAATTCGAGAAACATTCGGAATCGGATAATTCATATGCTTGTGTTTGTGTTGTTTAGTGATCTTTCTATCAAGTTCTATTAGATCAAAGATTTTTGGACTAGAAAAAGATTGGAAACCAACGGTTCCCAAACTATAGCCTAGGCAAATCAAACCAATCAATAAGAAATGTTGTGTTATTGAGAATTTGAGAAACATTCGGAATCGCATGATTCGAATGCTTGTGTTTGTAATGTTATGTGATCTTTCTATCAAGTTTATTAGTTCAAAGATTTTTGTACTTGAAAAAGAATCGAAGCCAACACTTGCCAAACCATAGGCAAGGAAAATCAAACCAATCAATAAGAAATGTTGTGTTATTGAGAATTTGAGATACATTCGGAATCGTATGATTTGTAATTATTGTGTTTGTGTTTTTTGGTGATCTTTCTATCAAGTTCTATTAGATTAAAGATTTTTGGACTAGAAAAAGATTGGAAACCAACGGTTCCCAAACCATAGCCTAGACAAATCAAACCAATCAATAAGAAAGGTTGTGTTATTTAGAATTTGAGAAACATTCAGAATCGCATGATACCTATGCTACTGTTTGTGTTGTTTGGTGATCTTTCTATTAAGTTCTAATAGTTCAAAGATTTTTGGACTAGAAAAAGATTGGGAACCAACGGTTCCCAAACAATAGCCTAGGCAAATCAAACAAATCAATAAGAAAGCATGTGTTATTGAGAATTTGAGAAACATTCGGGATCGCATGATTCGTATGCTTGTGTTTGTGTTGTTTGGTGATCTTTCTATCAAGTTCTATGAGATCAAAGATTTTTGGACTAGAAAAAGATTGGAAACCAACGGTTTGCAAACCATAGCGTAGGCAAATCAAACCAATCAATAAGAAAGGTTGTGTTATTGAGAATTTGAGAAACATTCGGAATCGCATGATTCGTATGCTTCTGTTTGTGTTGTTTTGTGATCTTTCTATCAAGTTTATTAGTTCAAAGATTTTTGTACTTGAAAAAGAATCGAAGCCAACACTTGCCAAACCATAGGCTAGGCAAATCAAATCAATCAATAAGAAAGGTTGTGTTATTGAGACCTTAAGATACATTCGGAATCGCATGATTCGTATGCTTGTGTTTATGTTGTTTGGTGATCTTTCTATCAAGCTCTATTAGATCAAAGATTTTTGGACTAGAAAAAGATTGGAAACCAACGGTTCCCAAACCATAGCCTAGGCAAATCAAACTAATCAATAAGAAAGGTTGTGTTATTGAGAATTTCAGAAACATTTGGAATCGCATAATTCCTATGCTTGTGTTTGTGTTGTTTGGTGATATTTCTATCAAGCTCTATTAGATCAAAGTTTTTTGGACTAGAAAAAGATTGGAAACCAACGGTTCCCAAACTTCAGCGTAGGCAGATCAAACCAATCAATAAGAAAGGTTGTGCTATTGAGAATTTGAGAAACATTCGAAATCGCATGATTCGTATGATTGTGTTTGTGTTGTTTGGTGATCTTTCTATCAAGTTCTATTAGATTAAAGATTTTTGGACTAGAAAAAGATTGGAAACCAGCGGTTCCCAAACCGTAGCCTAGGCGAATCAAACCAATCAATAAGAAAGGATGTGTTATTGAGAATTTGAGAAACATTCTGAATCGCATGATTCGTATGCTTGTGTTTGTTTTGTTTGGTGATCTTTCTATCAAGTTCTATTAAATCAAAGACTTTTGGACTAGAAAAAGGATGGAAACCAACGGTTCCCAAACCATAGCCTAGGCAAATGAAACCAATCAATAAGAAAGGTTGTGTTATTGAGAATTTGAGAAACATTCGGGATCGCATGATTCGTATGCTTGTGTTTGTGTTGTTTGGTGATCTTTCTATCAAGTTCTATGAGATCAAAGATTTTTTGGACTAGAAAAAGATTGGAAACCAACGGTTCGCAAACCACAGCGCAGGCAAATACAACCAATCAATAAGAAATGTTGTGTTATTGAGAATTTGAGATACATTCGGAATCGTATGATTTGTAATTATTGTGTTTGTGTTTTTTGGTGATCTTTCTATCAAGTTCTATTAGATTAAAGATTTTTGGACTAGAAAAAGATTGGAAACCAACGGTTCCCAAACCATAGCCTAGACAAATCAAACCAATCAATAAGAAAGGTTGTGTTATTTAGAATTTGAGAAACATTCAGAATCGCATGATACCTATGCTACTGTTTGTGTTGTTTGGTGATCTTTCTATTAAGTTCTAATAGTTCAAAGATTTTTGGACTAGAAAAAGATTGGGAACCAACGGTTCCCAAACAATAGCCTAGGCAAATCAAACAAATCAATAAGAAAGCATGTGTTATTGAGAATTTGAGAAACATTCGGGATCGCATGATTCGTATGCTTGTGTTTGTGTTGTTTGGTGATCTTTCTATCAAGTTCTATGAGATCAAAGATTTTTGGACTAGAAAAAGATTGGAAACCAACGGTTTGCAAACCATAGCGTAGGCAAATCAAACCAATCAATAAGAAAGGTTGTGTTATTGAGAATTTGAGAAACATTCGGAATCGCATGATTCGTATGCTTCTGTTTGTGTTGTTTTGTGATCTTTCTATCAAGTTTATTAGTTCAAAGATTTTTGTACTTGAAAAAGAATCGAAGCCAACACTTGCCAAACCATAGGCTAGGCAAATCAAATCAATCAATAAGAAAGGTTGTGTTATTGAGACCTTAAGATACATTCGGAATCGCATGATTCGTATGCTTGTGTTTATGTTGTTTGGTGATCTTTCTATCAAGCTCTATTAGATCAAAGATTTTTGGACTAGAAAAAGATTGGAAACCAACGGTTCCCAAACCATAGCCTAGGCAAATCAAACTAATCAATAAGAAAGGTTGTGTTATTGAGAATTTCAGAAACATTTGGAATCGCATAATTCCTATGCTTGTGTTTGTGTTGTTTGGTGATATTTCTATCAAGCTCTATTAGATCAAAGTTTTTTGGACTAGAAAAAGATTGGAAACCAACGGTTCCCAAACTTCAGCGTAGGCAGATCAAACCAATCAATAAGAAAGGTTGTGCTATTGAGAATTTGAGAAACATTCGAAATCGCATGATTCGTATGATTGTGTTTGTGTTGTTTGGTGATCTTTCTATCAAGTTCTATTAGATTAAAGATTTTTGGACTAGAAAAAGATTGGAAACCAGCGGTTCCCAAACCGTAGCCTAGGCGAATCAAACCAATCAATAAGAAAGGATGTGTTATTGAGAATTTGAGAAACATTCTGAATCGCATGATTCGTATGCTTGTGTTTGTTTTGTTTGGTGATCTTTCTATCAAGTTCTATTAAATCAAAGACTTTTGGACTAGAAAAAGGATGGAAACCAACGGTTCCCAAACCATAGCCTAGGCAAATGAAACCAATCAATAAGAAAGGTTGTGTTATTGAGAATTTGAGAAACATTCGGGATCGCATGATTCGTATGCTTGTGTTTGTGTTGTTTGGTGATCTTTCTATCAAGTTCTATGAGATCAAAGATTTTTTGGACTAGAAAAAGATTGGAAACCAACGGTTCGCAAACCACAGCGCAGGCAAATACAACCAATCAATAAGAAAGGTTGTGTTATTGAGAATTTGAGATACATTCGGAATCGCATGATTTGTAATTATTGTGGTTGTGTTTTTTGGTGATCTTTCTGTCAAGTTCTATTAGATTAAGGACTTTTGGACTAGAAAAAGATTGGAAACCAACGGTTCCCAAACCATAGCCTAGACAATCAAACCAATCAATAAGAAAGATTGTGTTATTTAGAATTTGAGAAACATTCGGAATCGCATGATACCTATGCTTGTGTTTGTGTTATTTGGTGATCTTTCTATTAAGTTCAAATAGTTCAAAGATTTTTGGACTAGAAAAAGATTGGAAACCAACGGTTCCCAAACCATAGCCTAGGCAAATCAAACAAATCAATAAGAAAGCATGTGTTATTGAGAATTTGAGAAACATTCGGGATCGCATGATTCGTATGCTTGTCTTTGTGTTGTTTGGTGATCTTTCTATGAATTTCTATGAGATCAAAGATTTTTGGTCTAGAAAAAGATTGGGAACCAATGGTTCGCAAACCATAGCGTAGGCAAATACAACTAATCAATAAGAAAGGTTGTGTTATTGAGAATTTGAGAAACATTCGGAATCGCATGATTCGTATGCTTGTGTTTGTGTTGTTTTGTGATCTTTCTATCAAGTTTATTAGTTCAAAGATTTTTGTACTTGAAAAAGAATCGAAGCCAACACTTGCCAAACCATAGGCTAGGCAAATCAAACCAATCAATAAGAAAGGTTCTGTTATTGAGAATTTTAGATACATTCGGAATCCCATGATTGTTATGCTTGTGTTTATGTTGTTTGGTGATCTTTTTATCAAGTTCTATTAGATCAAAGATTTTTGGACTAGAAAAAGATTGGAAACCAATAGTTCCCAAACTATAGCCTAGGCAAATCAATACAATCAAGAAGAAAGGTTGTGTTATTGAGAATTTGAGAAACATTCGGAATCACATGATTCGTATGCTTGTGTTTGTGTTGTTTGGTGATCTTTCTTTCAAGTTCTATGAGATCAAAGATTTTTGGACTAGAAAAAGATTGGAAACCAACGGTTCGCAAACCATAGCGTAGGCAAATCAAACCAATCAATAAGAAAGGTTGTGTTATTGAGAATTTGAGAAACATTCGGAATCGCATGATTCGTATGCTTGTGTTTGTGTTGTTTTGTGATCTTTCTATTAAGTTTATTACTTCAAAGATTTTTGTACTTGAAAAAGAATCGAAGCCAACACTTGCCAAACCATAGGCTAGGCAAATCAAACCAATCAATAAGAAAGGTTGTGTTATTGATACCTTAAGATACATTCGGAATAGCATGATTCGTATGCTTGTGTTTATGTTGTTTCGTGATCTTTCTATCAAGCTCTATTAGATCAAAGATTTTTGGACTAGAAAAAGATTGGAAACCAACGGTTCCCAAACCATAGCCTAGGCAAACCAAACCAATCAATAAGAAAGGTTGTGTTATTGAGAATTTGAGAAACATTCGGAATCGCATAATTCATATGCTTGTGTTTGTGTTGTTTGGTGATATTTCTATCAAGCTCTATTAGATCAAAGTTTTTTGGACTAGAAAAAGATTGGAAACCAACGGTTCCCAAATTTCAGCCTAGGCAAATCAAACCAATCAATAAGAAAGATTGTGCTATTGAGAATTTGAGAAACATTCGAAATCGCATGATTCGTATGATTGTGTTTGTGTTGTTTGGGGATCTTTCGATCAAGTTCTATTAGACTAAAGATTTTTGGACTAGAAAAAGATTGAAAACCAACGGTTCCCAAACCGTAGCCTAGGCAAATCAAACCAAACAATAAGAAAGGTTGTGTTATTGAGAATTTGAGAAACATTCTGAATCGCATGATCCGTATGCTTGTGTTTGTTTTGTTTGGTGATCTTTCTATCCAGTTCTATTAGATCAAAGACTTTTGGACTAGAAAAAGGATGGAAACCAAAGGTTCCCAAACCATAGCCTAGGCAAATCAAACCAATCAATAAGAAAGGTTGTGTTATTGAGAATTTGAGATACATTCGGAATCGCATGATTCGTATGCTTGTGTTTGTTTTTTTTGGTGATATTTCTATCAAGCTCTACGAGATCAAAGATTTTTGGACTAGAAAAAGATTGGAAAACAACGGTTCCCAAACTATAGCCTAGGCAAATCAAACCAATCAATGAGAAAGGTTGTGTTATTGAGAATTTGAGAAACATTCGAAATCGCATGATTCGTAATTATTGTGTTTGTGTTTTTTGGTGATCTTTCTATCAAGTTCTATTAGATTAAAGATTTTTGACCTAGATAAAGATTGGAAACCAACGGTTCCACCACCATAGCCTAGACAAATCAAACCAATCAATAAGAAAGGTTTTGTTATTTAGAATTTGAGAAACATTCGGAATCGCATGATACCTATGCTTGTGTTTGTGTTGTTTGGTGATCTTTCTATTAATTTCTATTTGTTCAAAGATTTTTGGACTAGAAAAAGATTGGAAACAACGGTTCCCAAACCAGAGCCTAGGCAAATCAAACAAATCAATAAGGTTGTGTTATTGAGAATTTGAGAAACATTCGGGATCGCATGATTCGTATGCTTGTGTTTGTGTTGTTTGGTGATCTTTCTATCAAGTTCTATGAGATCAAAGATTTTTTGGACTAGAAAAAGATTGGAAACCAACGGTTCGCAAACCACAGCGCAGGCAAATCAAACCAATCAATAAGAAAGGTTGTGTTATTGAGAATTTGAGATACATTCGGAATCGCATGATTTGTAATTATTGTGTTTGTGTTTTTTGGTGATCTTTCTATCAAGTTCTATTAGATTAAAGACTTTTGGACTAGAAAAAGATTGGAAACCAACGGTTCCCAAACCATAGCCTAGACAAATCAAACCAATCAATAAGAAAGGTTGTGTTATTTAGAATTTGAGAAACATTCGGAATCGCATGATACCTATGCTTGTGTTTGTGTTGTTTGGTGATCTTTCTATTAACTTCAAATAGTTCAAAGATTTTTGGACTAGGAAAAGATTGGAAACCAACGGTTCCCAAACCATAGCCTAGGCAAATCAAACAAATCAATAAGAAAGCATGTGTTATTGAGAATTTGAGAAACATTCGGGATCGCATGATTCGTATGCTTGTCTTTGTGTTGTTTGGTGATCTTTCTATCAAGTTCTATGAGATCAAAGATTTTTGGTCTAGAAAAAGATTGGAAACCAATGGTTCGCAAACCATAGCATAGGCAAATCAAACTAATCAATAAGAAAGGTTGTGTTATTGAGAATTTGAGAAACATTCGGAATCGCATGATTCGTATCCTTGTGTTTGTTTTGTTTTGTAATCTTTCTATCAAGTTTATTAGTTCAAAGATTTTTCTACTTGAAAAAGAATCGAAGCCAACACTTGCCAAACCATAGGCTAGGCAAATCAAACCAATCAATAAGAAAGGTTGTGTTATTGAGAATTTTAGATACATTCGGAATCCGATGATTCGTATGCTTGTGTTTATGTTGTTTGGTGATCTTTTTATCAAGTTCTATTAGATCAAAGATTTTTGGACTGGAAAAAGATTGGAAACCAATAGTTCGCAAACTATAGCCTAGGCAAATCAAACCAATCAAGAAGAAAGGTTGTGTTATTGAGAATTTGAGAAACATTCGGAATCACATGATTCGTATGCTTGTGTTTGTGTTGTTTGGTGATCTTTCTTTCATGTTCTATGAGATCAAAGATTTTTGGACTAGAAAAAGATTGGAAACCAACGGTTCGCAAACCATAGCGTAGGCAAATCAAACCAATCAATAAGAAAGGTTGTGTTATTGAGAATTTGAGAAACATTCGGAATCGCATGATTCGTATGCTTTTGTTTGTGTTGTTTTATGATCTTTCTATCAAGTTTATTAGTTCAAAGATTTTTGTACTTGAAAAAGAATCGAAGCCAACACTTGCCAAACCATAGGCTAGGCAAATCAAACCAATCAATAAGAAAGGTTGTGTTATTGATACCTTAAGATACATTCGGAATCGCATGATTCGTATGCTTGTGTTTATGTTGTTTGGTGATCTTTCTATCAAGCTCTATTAGATCAAAGATTTTTGGACTAGAAAAAGATTGGAAACCAACGGTTCCCAAACCATAGCCTAGGCAAATCAAACCAATCAATAAGAAAGGTTGTGTTATTGAGAATTTGAGAAACATTCGGAATCGCATAATTCATATGCTTGTGTTTGTGTTGTTTGGTTATATTTCTATCAAGCTCTATTAGATCAAAGTTTTTTGGACCAGAAAAAGATTGGAAACCAACGGTTCCCAAACTTCAACCTAGGCAAATCAAACCAATCAATAAGAAAGGTTGTGCTATTGAGAATTTGAGAAACATTCGAATTCGCATGATTCGTATGATTATGTTTGTGTTGTTTGGGGATCTTTCTATCAAGTTCTATTAGATTAAAGATTTTTGGACTAGAAAAAGATTGGAAACCAGCGGTTCCCAAACCGTAGCGTAAGCAAATCAAACCAAACAATAATAAAGGTTGTGTTATTGAGAATTTGAGAAACATTCTGAATCGCATGATTCGTATGCTTTTGTTTATTTTTTTTGGTGATCTTTCTATCAAGTTCTATTAGATCAAAGACTTTTGGACTAGAAAAAGGATGGAAACCAACGGTCCCCACACCATAGCCTAGGCAAATCAAACTAATCAATAAGAAAGGTTGTGTTATTGAGAATTTGAGATACATTTGGAATCGCATGATTCGTATGCTTGTGTTTGTGTTGTTTGGTGATATTTCTATCAAGCTCTATTAGATCAAAGAGTTTTGGACTAGAAAAAGATTGGAAAACAACGGTTCCCAAACTATAGCCTAGGCAAATCAAACCAATCAATGAGAAAGGTTGTGTTATTGAGAATTTGAGAAACATTCGAAATCGCATGATTCATAATTATTGTGTTTGTGTTTTTTGGTGATCTTTCTATCAAGTTCTTTTAGATTAAAGATTTTTGTACTAGATAAAGATTGGAAACCAATGGTTCCACCACCATAGCCTAGACAAATCAAACCAATCAATAAGAAAGGTTGTGTTATTTAGAATTTGAGAAACATTCGGAATCGCATGATACCTATGCTTGTGTTTGTGTTGTTTGGTGATCTTTCTATTAAGTTCTATTTGTTCAAAGATTTTTGGACTAGAAAAAGATTGGAAACCAACGGTTCCCAAACCATAGCCTAGGAAAATCAAACAAATCAATAAGGTTGTGTTATTGAGAATTTGAGAAACATTCAGGATCACATGATTCGTATGCTTGTGTTTGTGTTGTTTGGTGATCTTTCTATCAAATTCTATGAGATCAAAGATTTTTTGGACTAGAAAAAGATTGGAAACCAACGGTTCGCAAACCACAGCGCAGGCAAATCAAACCAATCAATAAGAAAGGTTCTGTTATTGAGAATTTGAGATACATTCGGAATCGCATGATTTGTAATTATTGTGTTTGTGTTTTTTGGTGATCTTTCTATCAAGTTCTATTAGATTAGAGACTTTTGGACTAGAAAAAGATTGAAAACCAACGGTTCCCAAACCATAGCCTAGACAAATCAAACCAATCAGTAAGAAAGGTTGTGTTATTTAGAATTTGAGAAACATTCGGAATCGCATGATACCTATGCTTGTGTTTCTGTTGTTTGGTGATCCTTCTATTAAGTTCAAATAGTTCAAAGATTTTTGGACTAGAAAAAGATTGGAAACCAACGGTTCCCAAACCATAGCCTAGGCAAATCAAACAAATCAATAAGAAAGCTTGTGTTATTGAGAATTTGAGAAACATTCGGGATCGCATGATTCGTATGCTTGTCTTTGTGTTGTTTGGGATCTTTCTATCAAGTTCTATGAGATCAAAGATTTTTGGTCTAGAAAAAGATTGGAAACCAATGGTTCGCAAACCATAGCGTAGGCAAATCAAACTAATCAATAAGAAAGGTTGTGTTATTGAGAATTTGAGAACATTCGGAATCGCATGATTCGTATGCTTGTGTTTGTGTTGTTTTGTGATCTTTCTATCAAGTTTATTAGTTCAAAGATTTTTGTACTTGAAAAAGAATCGAAGCCAACACTTGCCAAACCATAGGCTAGGCAAATCAAACCAATCAATAAGAAAGGTTGTGTTATTGAGAATTTTAGATACATTCGGAATCCCATGATTCGTATGCTTGTGTTTATGTTGTTTGGTGATCTTTTTATCAAGTTCTATTAGATCAAAGATTTTTGGACTAGAAAAAGATTGGTAACCAACAGTTCCCAAACTATAGCCTAGGCAAATCAAACCAATCAAGAAGAAAGGTTGTGTTATTGAGAATTTGAGAAACATTCGGAATCACATGATTCGTATGCTTGTGTTTGTGTTGTTTGGTGATCTTTCTATCAAGTACTATTAGATCAAAGATTTTTGGATAAGAAAAATATTGGAAACCAACGGTTCCCAAACCATAGCCTAGGCAAATCAAACTGACTCGGCTAAAGTCGTCGTGCCAAGATCAAAGATAAATAACCCAAACTACAAACTAAGTATAGCAATTAAGTAAGGGGTCGAACCCAAGAGAACTTAAGGCTTCTAGTATCAGTATAACTATCAACTAAAGAAAGAGGGGAATTGAAGAGAAGAATCTAAACTAATCTAATCTAAGAGATAAACAAAACAAACAATCAAATAAATAAGGGAAAGCAGGTTCATTCAAAAGATCCACTCTTTAATAATCACTCGATCATAGATTTATCCATTGATTTCATTCACACCTATGGTTAATTCCTATCCTGATCATTAATAATCGCTAGTCCACGGTCCAAGCAATTCTATAACCCTAGGCAAGGACGCTTAACCTAGAATTAGCATAGAGAACAAGGATATGCAGGATATAATATCAAACAATCAAGCTACGAGTCAATTGCAAGATAAAACAATCAATTCTCTTCTTAATCGTAGTTGCATAGACAACAGGTCTAGGTTAAGTTGTTTTCATAGATTAGTTTTGTCCACGGTCCAAACCCAATCAAACTGTAGAAAGCTAATCAATTCAATAGGTTAGCTACTCCTAGAGAAACAATCAACAATCATAAGATGAAGCACAAGAGAATTAATATCAACCAAAGGATGGAAATCAATTACCAAAACCTCACGAGTTCATACATCAGAGCTTCTCCCTTGAACAAACCCAAGGAGACTAGCTCTCCACAACTAAACTAAAAACCTAATTAATTGAGAGAATAAGGTAGAAGATAAGAGGTAGAATGTGAATGTGAATGTAACCTAGGGAGGACTCCTCCTTATATAGCCCAAGGAACAAGCTCCACGAGATAGATAAGGAAAGAGGCAAAAGATAGAAAAGGAAACAAGATAGAAAGATTTCGGCTCGCTTCGGATTCGGTGATAGATCGTAAGTCAGTTAATGAGGGCGTCCTTAACTGGGTTAAGGGCGTCCTTTTGTGCAGCGGAAAATAGACTTAACAGAATACAAGATAAGTGGACACGAGTATTTATAGAGGAACCCCACTAAGACCAACTAGTCTTATGGGTAAACCTCTACCTCCGTTGGAGGATTTTCAATAGCCGTCCCTTATCTTATTAAGAGCGAGTCCTTACAACTTAGGCGAGTCGTTACACTTCTCTGAGCTAAGCGTCCGTCCTTAGCCTCACTAGTAACACTCCTTTCAACCTAACAAGTAACCTAACACTCTTAGCTATAAGGAAGCTATCACTCACGTCTCTCACGGTTCGTTGTGAGAGACAAACTACAACTCTAATTGATTTGTGGTTTGTTTTGGATTTGATGTGGTTGGACTTTCTTTCTCTTGCTTCAAGCTCACTTGATCTTCTTGATCTTCGTTCGTGTTCTTGAATGCTTCGGGAGAGCTTGAGAGAAAGTCTTCAAAGTCCACTCTTGCACACACATGCCGCTATGCATACTCCTTGGAGAGTATTTATAGCGGAAGTGATTCTTGTCCTCTAGCGTCCTCTGAGACTTGGCAGGATCCTCGATCTTTGATCAACGGTGCGATGAGCGTCTTGAGGAGGTCAACTCTGTTGACGCTTGGGAAGCCTCCGCGTGGGTAGGGGACCATTGCTGGGAAAGCGACGTCTTTGGCATTGTCTACACGTGCCCAGACAAAGGAAGCTTCCTTCTGAGGACTAAGGCCGGACGATGATGTAATCATGTTGGGGCGGCCTTGATTTGAATTTGAACTTCGTCCGTATATTGGCGCGCGTCCCTTCTTGATGAGGACTCCATCCTATCTTGCGCAGGGACTCCGCCAATTACGTTTAGCTTTGGAAGTTTTGGTAACATGCGTCCCTACAGCATAGGGACTGCTGTTCACTTGTTGTCCTTTTCGCTCGTGTGCGTCCACTGGACTTACCTGAGATCAAAACTTGGACAACTTATCAAATACATTTGAGTTTGTCATTATCAAAACAAGGGACGATTATTATTGGTTTAGATATTAACGACTGACGTCCTTAATATCGTCCCAACAATTTCCCCCTTTTTGATGATGACAAACTCTTTCAAATAATGCACACAGAAGTAAAGCTTTTAGCATGAGGAACTACACTTTGATTTTCTTTTCAGCTTAGATTGGCATGCAACACATTCTTTTAAGTGCGTTCTATTTTATTCCTAACTAACGACCTTTTGACTTGGCCGAAATTCCCCCTGAACACATGCTTTCTATGATAACTTAAGGACAATCGCATCTCTGCAAAACTATACTTCCCCCTTTTGGCATCATCGAAAAGGAGAACAAGTCGAAAAGCATGCAAGCACAAAGTCATAACTAAAGAAAGGTACGCTTAGACAAAATGAAGCACAAATGTAGTGAATGGCATTCAGAATGAGAAACGAGAACGTTCATTACAGACATTCACAACAAGTGTTCAAAACGGGGACAGCGTCCCATTGTCTTAACAAAAACTCAAGAAATGATAAATTGTTTCAGGGTTAGAGAAGGGGGAGGTGATCATTTTCTGGGATGCTTGCCAAGGGCTTTGAGGTGTTGCTCCTGAAGATGGTTGTTCTGGGCAAGGAGCTCGTTGTTGCGCTCAAGAAGGTCTGTGTGGACGTGAAGTGTGTCGTGAACCTGCTGAATTAGATCAATCATTATGCACTGGTTCTCGATCATCATGCCCATCAGATACTTCGTAGAGTGCCTCTCAGCCTCATCAGGGACGCTCATACCATCGAGCTCGTCCTCGTCATCAGCAGCGTCCTCAGCTGGCGTCCCAACTACTTGGACATTTTCAGCTTCGTGATCTCCTTCTCCAGGTTCAGCAGCAGCAGCAGCTTGAGCTCTCCTCTCAGCTTTGGCTTTCCTTTCAGCCTCTTTCCGTTCCTTTTCCAGTTGGCGCTTAACGGACGGAAGGGGCTCATCACACCTGAGTTTCCCAACTGGAGGGAGTGTAATTTGCCTGACGTCCCAATGAATGCCAAAGGAACGCTCTTGTTTAGGAGCATAGAGTCCCTGCTGCTTCAGAATTTGCTTGACCAAGCCGGGGAAAGGAAGAGAGTGCCTGCCTCCTGTGCACTTGCCCATGTGTTCCAAGATTACTCGGGGCAAGTTTATCAGCTTGCGTTCCAAGAAAGCGTCCAAGAGAATACTATCAGTGATCTGAACAATGGACTTCTGGCGGGGGATGACCATGCGCACAATGAAGTGATGCGCAAGGACGCCCGTCTTGGTGAGGCAATGAGCAACTCTGTCCTTAGCAGGTGGCTGTCTCCCATTGAATATTCTGTTGAGGATTTCATCTTGGGAGAAACAGCCAAAGTTCTTGCACGGCAGATCGTGCAGAGCATCTTGCGGAGAAGGACGCAGGCCTAGCATTTTGCGGACGGTGCCCTCAGCAATTGAGTACTCGTCCCCATCGATTTCAAAAGTCCCCTGAGGCTTCCCGTTTACTTCTGTGATTTCGAACTTTGAGTAGAAACGGAGAACCTCATCAGGGTCAACATCAGCGGCCTCAGCGCTCAAGTGCGTCCAACCCTGGAACTCAAGAAGATCCAAGAACTCTTGGCGCTGGTTCTCTGCCAGAAACTCGGTGGTGAGGAGGAGCGGCGATAGGATTTTCTTGAAGCGTTTCTGCTTGGAGCCATTGCTCACGATCACTTCATCACCAGCATCTTCTTCATCTCCATCTCCCTCCTCTTCCTCAGGTTCCTCATCCTGGGGAGGGGCGTCCTCGTCATCGGAGGCTTCGTTCCGTTGTTCATGGAACTCAACCATTGCAGTGTCCTCAGCTGTGGACGCCTGTTCTGTGGGAGGCGCGTCCACCGCTGGAGTCCTTGCCAAGGACTCTGTGGGAACGGATGGAGGAGACGTCCCTTGAACTTGAGCAGCTTCTTTGACTGCCGGAGCAGGCGGAGGAGGAGGAGGAGGTGAAGCTCTAGGGGGAGAGGGAGAGGGAGTGCGGAGCTTAGCTTTTGGGGGAGGAGCAGAGGAGGAGCTGGGCGGAACCACTGAGATCGGTTTCACCTTGAGCGGAGCAGAGGGAGGAGGCGGCAGAGTAGCAGGGGTAGCATCCTTGGCCTGGACCTGGACTTGTGGAGCGTCCTTGGCCTGGACTTGAGGAGCGTCCTCAACGGCTGCTTTCTCTGCTTGCTCTTGTTCTTGGCGCGCCTTCTCCTCTTTTGCCAGTTGAATTTCGGAGAGGCGAATGGCGGCCATTTCTTCATCCGTGACGCCCTCAAGCTGAGCAGAGGTCTTGAGGCGTCGTTTTGGGGTAGGAGGAGGGGAGGAAGGGATTGGCTTTGGTGAGGAGGAGGAAGGGCCTTTAATTTGGAGCGATTTGGACGGAGGGGGAGAGGAAGGCCTTTTCCTTTTTTGAGAAGGGACGGAGCCCGTAGGAGCCACAACAAACTCCATTATATCAGGAAGTAGTTTGGCGAGCTCGTCCACGGTTCCACCAAATGAGTCAGAAATGATTCCTGGCCCCATGAACGGTGGGTTGGTGTGATTGGTTTCTTGAAGGCGGAGCTTGACATATGTGATCATGAAGTAGTGGAGGAGGCGTTGGATTTTAGGAGGATGTTCGTGAGTGGACGCCCTAAGACAAATGTTGGCGAGCGTCCTAGGCTCCTTTTCAAGCCAGTCCTCAATGAGAGGGTCAAGGGGAGGACGGCATTTGGGTTGAGAGGGGAGCCGGCCAATTGAGCCACTGTAAACAGAGGCTTTGGTGATATTTTCTGGCTCAGGCTCGAGTTTGAAGGGCTTCTCCAGAAATGAGAACCTCTTCGGCTGGGTTTTGGATTGAGAGCGGGATGGTTGTTTTTGTTGAGGAGGTTGGGAGCGAAGGGGTTGAGGAGGGGTGTTGGAGTGGCGGCGCTGGGTGCTTTGAGAGGAGGAATGGTGGCGAGGGGGTTCTTGTCGGCCGGAAGGTCTGCCTCTCGACTCCATTAATGACCGGCCTTTCACCGGAGGAGATCTCGAAGAGCTAGTGTTTTTCGCTGCCGACGAGGGTGAGGGATTCTTTGAGGCTCTTATGTTGGCCATTTTTGAGATGGTTTAAATAGGGGAGGATTAGGGTTTGGAGAGAGATTTCGGGATTCGGTTGAAGATTTGGAAGATCTTTGAGATTTCTAAAAGTGTGCAAACAGCAGATGAGCGAAGAAAGGTTTTCGGAGTGCACAGGTGGGTATATATAGGAAGAAGACGAAGTTGGACGGTCAGGGGTAACAGGGTCTTTACACACAGCTTCCTCCACCCGCCTTCCCACACGTGGCTTTCTTCTTTGCTAAGGAATACAGCTGTTGAGCACTGTTTGCGCATATCCCGAGATTTTCGCTGACGATTCGCTAAAACGGTTTACCTTCCCAATTTCAACCATTCAAACTTCTCACAACTGCAAAGGACTCTGACCTGACATCCTTTCAACACACAACACTACACAACACAGAACTGAA
This sequence comes from Polygonum maritimum, assembly GCA_963924305.1. Classification (NCBI taxonomy): domain Eukaryota; kingdom Viridiplantae; phylum Streptophyta; class Magnoliopsida; order Caryophyllales; family Polygonaceae; genus Polygonum; species Polygonum maritimum. Next base: position 30,894,940 of record OZ002733.1, on the reverse strand, counting down.
CCACGGCGTCCCATTCACTGATCTCAACCTCTGTAATTAGAACTCTGTACAGACAACTCTCAGCTCTTAGCACGCGTCCCTTTGATCACTTAGAACCATTTTTGAAAATCAAGCAAGTACGTCCTGTAAAGGTGAAACAAGGAATGCTCATAGGACGCGTTTGCAAGATTCTCGGCTTGGGTAAGCTTAGAGTTCCCATCATTTCGGCTTATGATGAGGGTAGGGTGATCAGGGATACTCTTGAGATGAAAAGCGAAATGAATACCATTCAAGGACACAAGCGAATACACATATCTTAGACTAGCGTCCTTTAAAGATGACTTTAATGCATGACACACCTTAAAACAAGTTCTCAACAAGACATAGCAAATCATGGAGGGAATAATAGAACGGGACTTGATCATTTAAAAGTTATCATCCCCAAGAGCAACCGGAGGTGCTCGTAGGGACGTCTATCAAGTGCTTTTATGAAAATATCGGCCACTTGGTCCTCAGTCCTAACATGATCCACTCTAATTAATCCAAGTTCAACATTATCACGAAGAAAGTGATGCCTTATGTGAATATGCTTCGTCCTAGAATGATGAACAGGATTTTTGGCAATACTTATAGCACTGGTGTTGTCACACAAGATAGGGACTGTGTTGAGGGACGTACCATAATCTTCAAGTTGGTACTTGATCCATAGGACTTGTGAGCAGCACGAAGCAGCAGCAATGTACTCAGCTTCCGCGGTTGATAGTGCCACGGAGTTTTGCTTTTTGGATCCCCAAGATACAAGGCATGAGCCAAGGAATTGTGCCATTCCTGAGGTGCTCTTCCTATCCACCACATGGCCAGCGTAATCTGCGTCAGAGTAAGCTACCAGGTTCAGGGACGTCCTTCTGGGATACCATAGACATAGGTCATCCCGTCCCTTGAGATATCTGAAGATTCTTTTGACCTCTTGCATATGGGACTCCTTTGGATTTGCTTGGAATCGAGCGCACAAGCATACAGCGAACATGATGTCGGGACGACTTGCCGTAAGATATAGCAAGGACCCTATCATTCCTCTGTAGAGCTTTTGATCTACACTCTTGCCTTCTTCATCAGCATAGAGGCGAGTGTTTGGGGAGATGGGAGTTTCAATGGGTTTTGAAGAGTTCATCCCATACTTCTCAAGCATTTCACGGATGTACTTTTGTTGATGAATCCGCGTCCCATCTTTGAGCTGAGTGATTTGGAGTCCCAAGAAGAAGTTGAGTTCTCCTATGAGGGACATCTCAAACTCACTACTCATCAAGTTCTTGAATTCCTCTACAAATTTCATGTTAGTGCTTCCAAAGACTATGTCATCGACATAGACTTGGACAATTAAGACATCTTTAAGAACTTTCTTTAAGAACAGGGTTTTATCAATGTTACCTCGTGTGTACCCGTTGGACAAGAGGAAGGACGCAAACCTATCGTACCATGCACGAGGGGCTTGCTTGAGTCCATAGAGTGCCTTGTCCAAGAAGTACACATGATCTGGGTGATCAGCGTCCTCAAATCCTGGAGGTTGAGCGACGTACACTTCTTCTTTGAGCTTGCCGTTGAGAAAGGCTATCTTGACGTCCATTTGAAAAAGCTTGAACCCTTTGTGAGCGGCAAAGGCGATGAGGAGGCGAATGGCTTCAATCCTGGCGACAGGAGCGAAGGTTTCATCATAATCAATCCCTTCCTCTTGCTTATAGCCTTGAGCCACAAGCCTTGCTTTGTTTCTTGACACGCGACCATTCTCATCAAGCTTGTTCCTGTAGACCCATCTCGTCCCTATTATGTTTTTGTTTCTCGGACGAGGGACGAGGGTCCAAACCTTATTTCTTTCGAATTGATTAAGTTCCTCTTGCATGGCCTGAATCCAATCAGCGTCCTGGAGTGCTTCCTTTATGTTCTTAGGTTCAACCAAGGACACAAAGGCGTTGAAGGCACAGAACGCTATGTTAGCATTAAGGGACTGATTCACGGCTGATCTTGTTTGAACTCCTTTTGACATATCTGAGATGATTTGATCCGTTGAATGAAGTCTCGAAAGATGTGATCCCTTATGAGTATCGTCCCTTACAGGAGTACATCTAGGGTCCGTCCAATCAGATTCATCTGAGTCAAACCCGTCGTCTTCATTGAGAGTTTCATAGAGTTCCCCCTCAGGTTGAGCGTCCTCTTCTTGACGCTGTTCTCCTTGTAGGCTTGATTCAGCGACCTCATGTTGAGCTGGAGATTCACTTTGAGATGGAACTTCCTGAACAACACTGGGAACTTCTATTGAGACTTCTTCAGGATTTTGAGTAGCGTCCTTAGGAACATAGTATTTTCCAGAGGACCCGAAATCAACTTCATCATCGGAGTCATCCTGCTGCAGAGGAGATGAGCGTTCTTTCTTACTTGGTTTATCTTTGTGAGAAGAACTTTCTTTGAACACAACATGAATGCTCTCCTCAAGCTTTAGAGTTCGTTTATTGAAAACTCTATACGCTTTACTGGTGAGGGAGTATGCAAGGAATATGGCTTCGTCACTTCTTGCGTCAAACTTTCCAAGTCTTTCTTTATCATTGTTGTGAACAAAGCACTTGCATCCAAAGACTCTGAGATAGTCGATGCGAGGCTTTCTTCCATTCAGCAACTCATAGGACGTCTTCTTCAGCAAAGGACGGATCATGGCTCGATTGATAATGTAGCACGCTGTAGCAATAGCTTCAGCCCAGAAGTACTTGGGGACGCTATTGGCTAAGAGCATAGTCCTTGCCATATCCTCCAGCGTCCTATTCTTTCTTTCCACCACTCCATTTTGTTGAGGAGTCCTTGGAGCTGAGAAGTTGTGAGAGACTCCATGTTGATCACAGTAGCCCACGAACTCTGAGTTTTGAAACTCCGTCCCATGGTCTGATCTTATGGATTTGAGAGGCGTCTCAAGCGCAACTTCCACTTGTTTGATGAAGACTTTGAATGCGTTGAAGCAATCTGTTTTTGAAGCTAAGAAAAGAACCCAGGTGAATCGAGAAAAGTCATCTACAAGGGCATAGATATACCTCTTTCCACCATAGCTTAACGTCTTCATTGGTCCACAAAGATCCATATGGAGAAGTTCCAAAGGTTTCTTTGTGCTGACATCGTTCTTTGACTTAAAGGACGTTCTTGTCTGCTTCCCTTTGATACATGCTTCACACTGTTCAATTTTCTCAGGATCAATTTGGGGAAGACCTTTCACAAGATTTCTTTGATGAAGCTTGAGGATTGTGCTTGGTCCAGCATGGCCAAGTCGGCGATGCCAGAGGTCAGCGTCCTCCTTTGACACAGATAAGCACAACTCAGATTTTGGCTTGAACTCCTGATTGAAGATGTAGACATTGTTCTTTCGGACTCCTTTGAGGACGACTTTGTTGGATTTCTTCTTGATGACGAGGCACTCCTTTGAGTCAAATGTGACTAAGTTTTCACCTTGATCACACATTTGAGAGACGCTTAGGAGGTTGAAGCCAAGTCCTTCAACAAGGCTAACATTTGTCGCTTTGATAGACGGATTGAGAATAGCAGTTCCCGTCCCTTTGACCTTTCCTTTGCCCTTGTTGCCAAACGAGACAGTTCCTTCCGTGGCGCTACTTTGGATAGAAGTGAGATGGATCTGGCTTCCTGTCATATGGTTTGAGGCGCCACTATCAATGATCCATGGGCGTCCCCTCACTTCCACCTGCCAAAACAAGGTTAGTGTATGGCGACCCAGGCAAGGTGTTCCTTACCTGGTTCGTTACAGAAATAGAACTCTGGTTCTGGCATGTAGTCACTTATATTCACATCATTTGAAATAGCATGCTTTCTGAAAGAACTCTTAGATCGTCTAGGACGTCTAGGGTTAGCCTTAGGGACGGACTTATCATTTTCAATGTTATTCCTAGCAGCTTTGCCACTTTCAATGTCGTTCTTCAGTTTCAGGCAATCATATTTGAAGTGATCTCCTTTTCCACAGTACCAACACGTCCTATAGTAAGTATCAAGGTAGTACTTCTTGTTGGGACGTTGGATTTTGTTCTTTTTCATCTTTTGAGGGTCACAAACTTTTGAACCTTCCCCCTTAGCAATCTTCTTATAGATCCTATGACTAGTGGAGTTAGTGTAATAGTCCCTTTGACCTTTCTCTCCACTCTCTAGGACTCGAATTCTTTCAAGAAGGTTCTTGGTCTTTTCCCTTTCTAATTCAAGTTCTGAGGTTTTGCTAGCCTCAAAGTCACTAGGGAGAGAGTTCCTAGTGTCAGACTCGTATCCTAGTCCTCTTTTGGCTGGGACAAACACCATTGGTTGAACTACCTCAGTTACCGGGCTCTTCCCTAACACTTTCACCTCTTCCCTAAGCTTAGCGTTCTCTAGCTTAAGGCACATCACTTCAGTTTTCAGGGAACTTCGACATACGAGGACTCTAGTTGTAACGAAACTGTAGCACAGTTCTCACATTCAACTAGCCTATTTTCACTTTCAAGTTCAAGTTCATCCATTCTATGTTGCATAACAACGCTTTCTTCCATGATTCTTTTAATGAGCTTAATAAGTTTGGTTTTGGAACAATTCTCTAAGGAGTTCATCATGGATTCACGAGTTACCTCTTGTTCCTTTTCAGAAGCGTCCTCTTCAAGGACTGGGGCGTCCTCCACAGCCATGTACGCCACTTGCTCATCATCTGAGGCGTCCTCTACGGCTATGTACGCCACTGGTCCTTCTGGTTCTTCATCATCAGAACTCACATTATCCCATGCGGCTTCGCACGCTCCCAAGAGAGCTTTCATCTTCATTTCTTTTGAGTTTAGTCCCGTAGTACACCTTTTAGCAAAGTATCCTTTCTTGTTACATTTGTAGCAAGTAAGTTCCTTCATCTCTGCCTCTGTATACTTGGGACTCTCCTTTTTGTAAGGCATCTTGTGTTTCTTGGAATCTCTGGCCTTTTTACCCCATAAGCGAGCAACTTTGTGTAGAAGGGCAATCTCTTCCTCTTCTTCCAGCTGTTCCTTAGTCTTGCTTTCCTTTTCTTTCAAAGCTTGAGCACGCATCCTTTCACGATTCTCATTTTTATTTGCTTCCACCATTAGGGCAATATCTCTTTGGTGGCGCAGATACTCAGCGTACTCTGGAGTTGACGTCATCAAAGCAAGATCTGTCTGGGGGTTTCTAGCCAATTCAGCCATATCAGCTTCCCTTCTCGCTTCATAGCCTCTCAGCTTCCCATAGATCTCTTCCATATCCAGGGTTTTGTTGGCTGTGTTCTCCTTGAACGTAGTCCTATCAAAATTCCATTTTCCTGTAAGCCCATCAATGACTACTCCGACTCTGTTTCTCATTGAGACTTCAGCTTCTGGGATGCCTAAATTTCGCATCTTGGTCACAAGAGCTTCATAGCGGTATGAGTAGTCCTTGACAGATTCGTTAGGAAGCATTCTGAAGGCATAGAACTCTCGTTTGATTTCAAGCTTGACGTCTTCCTTCATCTCTGCCGTACCCACATGGTACTTCTCAAGAGCTTCCCATTGTAGTTTGGCTGTTGCCAAATTGCTAACTCGGGTGGCGTCCCTTTCGCAGAGGGACGCTTGAAGGAAGCATATAGCCTTAGCGTTTGTTTCCAAAAGCTTGAATTCGTCAGGACCCCACTCGTCCTCTTTGTCTTTCTTGTCATCAGGGATGGTAAGGTCACCCTTCATGATCACTCTCCAGCATTGATAATTCTGAATTCTGCAAAAGTTCTCGAAGCGGATCTTCCAGCGGTTGAAGTTCCCGTCCGTCAGACGAGGAGGCTTTACAAAAGAGATTCCAATAGGTTCCATGTCCATCTTGTACCTGCAACTCAACAAAAATCTAGAGCGCCTGCTCTGATACCAATTGATGGATCGTAAGTCAGTTAATGAGGGCGTCCTTAACTGGGTTAAGGGCGTCCTTTTGTGCAGCGGAAAATAGACTTAACAGAATACAAGATAAGTGGACACGAGTATTTATAGAGGAACCCCACTAAGACCAACTAGTCTTATGGGTAAACCTCTACCTCCGTTGGAGGATTTTCAATAGCCGTCCCTTATCTTATTAAGAGCGAGTCCTTACAACTTAGGCGAGTCGTTACACTTCTCTGAGCTAAGCGTCCATCCTTAGCCTCACTAGTAACACTCCTTTCAACCTAACAAGTAACCTAACACTCTTAGCTATAAGGAAGCTATCACTCACGTCTCTCACGGTTCGTTGTGAGAGACAAACTACAACTCTAATTGATTTGTGGTTTGTTTTGGATTTGATGTGGTTGGACTTTCTTTCTCTTGCTTCAAGCTCACTTGATCTTCTTGATCTTCGTTCGTGTTCTTGAATGCTTCGGGAGAGCTTGAGAGAAAGTCTTCAAAGTCCACTCTTGCACACACATGCCGCTATGCATACTCCTTGGAGAGTATTTATAGCGGAAGTGATTCTTGTCCTCTAGCGTCCTCTGAGACTTGGCAGGATCCTCGATCTTTGATCAACGGTGCGATGAGCGTCTTGAGGAGGTCAACTCTGTTGACGCTTGGGAAGCCTCCGCGTGGGTAGGGGACCATTGCTGGGAAAGCGACGTCTTTGGCATTGTCTACACGTGCCCAGACAAAGGAAGCTTCCTTCTGAGGACTAAGGCCGGACGATGATGTAATCATGTTGGGGCGGCCTTGATTTGAATTTGAACTTCGTCCGTATTTTGGCGCGCGTCCCTTCTTGATGAGGACTCCGTCCTATCTTGCGCAGGGACTCCGCCAATTACGTTTAGCTTTGGAAGTTCTGGTAACATGCGTCCCTACAACATAGGGACTGCTGTTCACTTGTTGTCCTTTTCGCTCGTGTGCGTCCACTGGACTTACCTGAGATCAAAACTTGGACAACTTATCAAATACATTTGAGTTTGTCATTATCAAAACAAGGGACGATTATTATTGGTTTAGATATTAACGACTGACGTCCTTAATATCGTCCCAACATTCGGCATCACCGCGGTCGCGTCGCCATCACCGCGCCCGCGCTTTCACAACAGAGAAAAACTTCTCGTCTCGGCAGCCACCGCGGGCGCGTCGACCAGGCTGCGGTCGCGGAATCTCGACAGGATCGCTGGTGTCACTTAGGAGGCTGTTTTGACCATCTTCGGCGTGGAATCTGACTTCGGTGTAAAAAGCTGAATTGAAGCCCTTGAAGTTAACTTTCCAATGGCACCGGAATCAGCTCAATCCGACATCTGTAGCTCAAGATATATCCTTCGCAAGCAAGTGGTGTCGCGCAGACAGCTCAAAACGCCTTAAAACTCTTGATTCTTGAATTCTTGTGTCTTTGGTCTAGATATTACAATTACGCACAACTCTAACCTAAACACACTCAATATAGCCCTAAAATACAAGAGTTAACCTATACAAAATAGGCCGAATCAAATTCCCCCATACTTAGATCTTGCTCGTCCTCGAGTAAGCTCAAAACAAATATAACAAGGTAGCACATCTAAGATCTCAGGAAATATAAGGGAAGACAAAAACACTCAGCTCACAACCCGAACCCAAAAATATAGAGAAATCATGAGCATAAAACAATGAAGCTCAAACACACACCTCACAACAAAATATAACACTCAAGCTCTAAAAACATGAAAGAGAGCAACCTAGGATCTACCCAAATCTATAATGTAAGCCCCAAAGTCCCCAAGCAAGAATGATCCTAAAACACTCAAATTTTTCCGCTCAATTCTGCTTAGGCGCCCTTTCGGGTTTTCACCTAACCGCTCTTTTCATTTTTCTCAATGGTGTGCTCACAAATACTCACAACTCTCATAAACCTCATATTACCCCAGCCTAATGCTGGTCCGGGTTACCTGCTTATTACTTGAGCCGCCCTTTCGGGTTTTCGACTCATCCCAGGATTTAATATGCCTTTTTTCCGATTTTTATGGCTTTTTCTATCTTTTTCTTTTTCTTTCTTTCTTTATTATGCAAAAAATATGGTGCAAATGCTCCATGAAAAGAAGAAAATCAAAAATCTGAAGCAAATAGCTAACTAAGCTAACTAGGATAAGCGAATGCGAGTACTCCTTCCCCCATACTTAAATCCTTCATTGTCCTCAATGAAGCAAAGAGAAAGGATAGAAGCAAGGAGAAAGGTATATCAGAAGACTCACAATCGATGAAGAGAGGTGGAATGGAAGAACTCTTCAAAGGTGGTAGAACGAAACACTTCGTATTTCCATTCGGGTGGCATACCGCGGGCGCGGCACTAGGGGCGCGGGTGCGGAATTGATGCAGAGAGGGAAGTCGTCCACAGATGGTCACCGCGGGCGCGGCTGGTGTGGCGCGGGCGCGGTCTTCGTGTAGTCGTGAACTCTTAACTTCTCTCGAACCGGATGATGTGCAAGGAACCTTCGTATCTTGGCTCGTCTCTAGGAAGATGGATAAGTACTTGAACTCGAGCCGTGATGACATGTGGGGAAACAAAGCTCCCCCATACTTATGCTTTTGCACATAGCCAATACAAAAATAATTCCAAAGATGAATGAAAAGAAATATAGAAGGTGATGGAAAGAGATATGGAAAATAGAAGATAGATAGATGGATGGAAAAGATATATGGAAAGTAGAAGATAAATGCCCGAAACTTTTTTTTTTTTTTTCGATTTTTTTTTTTTTGCCAGACCCGGCCTCACCGCGGGCGCGGTAAATTTTTTTTTTTTTTTTTTCGGAACCCACTGCATGATAACCTCGGGCGCGGTACGAGTACCGCGACCGCGGCGCTAGTACCTGTACGTCGGGATTGGTTCTGGTGCTCCACCGCGGGTGCGGTATGGCTGCCGCGAGCGCGGTTTTGCACCAGAATGTCCTTTCGGACCTAGTACCTGCACGTTAGCCCGAAAACGAATAAAAACCTAAGCTAGGAATGGAAAAAAACAATCTATCTAATCCTTGGGTTGCCTCCCAAGCAGCGCCTTTATTTAACGTCGATGGCCCGACGTCTTCAGGATCGGACATCGTCAATGCACTGAGCATCAAATCAAAGTCCTGCACAGCTATCTTACAACAGGACTCATAGCACGTTGACAAATTAACAAGAAATAAGAAATAATTCAAACTCCTTTTTAACCTATCAAACATGCTTGAGCAATTAGGATGAGATTTTCTAGAGTGAAACCAATTAGGTGATTTATGTAATTTTTCAAAGTATTTATCAAAGCATGCAAATCTCCTATTTGAATTTTCACTCTCATCAAATAAAAAGAACGAGAAGTCATCAACTACCCTATCATGCTCGAACATGGAATCCTTGACAAAAGATTGACATGAAAGAACAAAACAAGGATCAAGAGAGAGAGAGAAGAGGTGGAGTAAAGGATATAGGGATCTTCCAAATTGATTTCCGGAATCTCGGAGTCGACACCTTGAATGTTGGAATTTGGGACATCATCGACACAATCCTCGAGGCTGGAAGGCGGGGGGACAACTTCTTCAGGAGCCGCGGGCGAGGTTTGGGAGCCGCGGTCGCGGTTCTCCTCCAGGCGTAGTTCCTCCGGTTCTGCGTCGGAACCGCGGTCGCGGTATGCATCCCGCGGGCGCGGATCATCGACAGAAGCTAGCTCCTCAACCTCGTTGTTCCGTATTTTACAAAGGGCCCGCCATTTTACTACGGGGTCCAAGCCGGGGGCTAGACAAACTCCTTTGGACTTGTTAGACACCATTATCTCAGTCTCAAGATTCAACCCAAGTACGATGTGACATACAGCATCCCCAACCCCTATGTCTATAGGAAGGTCGAGCAATTCTTGATAGCATCTATCGAGGTACTTATGAAAGGGTTCCTCCTACAACTGACAAAATCTAGGGCAAGACATTAGAATATACAAGTGTGGACCGTAAGATAGGTCCACACAAAGTCAATAAAAATATTAATACTAGAAAGAAACCAAAGTTCCCCGGCAACGGCGCCAAAATTTGACTCGGCTAAAGTCGTCGTGCCAAGATCAAAGATAAATAACCCAAACTACAAACTAAGTATAGCAAGTAAGTAAGGGGTCGAACCCAAGAGAACTTAAGGCTTCTAGTATCAATATAATTATCAACCAAAGAAAGAGGGGAATTGAAGAGAAGAATCTAAACTAATCTAATCTAAGAGATAAACAAAACAAACAATCAAACAAATAAGGGAAAGCAGGTTCATTCAAAAGATCCACTCTTTAATAATCACTCGATCATAGATTTATCCATTGATTTCATTCACACCTATGGTTAATTCCTATCCTGATCATTAACAATCGCAAGTCCATGGTCCAAGCAATTCTATAACCCTAGGCAAGGACGCTTAACCTAGAATTAGCATAGAGAACAAGGATATGCAAGATATAATATCAAACAATCAAGCTACGAGTCAATTGCAAGATAAAACAATCAATTCTCTTCTTAATCCTAGTTGCATAGACAACAGGTCTAGGTTAAGTTGTTTTCACAAATTAGTTTTGTCCACGGTCCAAACCTAACCAAACTGTAGAAAGCTAATCAATTCAATAGGTTAGCTACTCCTAGAGAAACAATCAACAATCATAAGATGAAGCACAAGAGAATTAATATCAACCAAAGGATAGAAATCAATTACCAAAACCTCACGAGTTCATACATCAGAGCTTCTCCCTTGAACAAACCCAAGGAGACTAGCTCTCCATAACTAAACTAAAAACCTAATAAATTGAGAGAATAAGGTAGAAGATAAGAGGTAGAATGTGAATGTGAATTTAACCTAGGGAGGACTCCTCCTTATATAGCCCAAGGAACAAGCTCCACGAGATAGATAAGGAAAGAGGCAAAAGATAGAAAAGGAAACAAGATAGAAAGATTTCGGCTCGCTTCGGATTCGGCATCACCGCGGTCGCGTCGCCATCACCGCGCCCGCGCTTTCACAACAGAGAAAAACTTCTCGTCTCGGCAGCCACCGCGGGCGCGTCGGCCAGGCCGCGGTCGCGGAATCTCGACAGGATCGCTGGTGTCACTTCGGAGGCTGTTTTGGCCATCTTCGTCTTGGAATCTGACTTCGGTGTAAAAAGATGAATTGAAGCCCTTGAAGTTAACTTTCTAATGGCACCGGAATCAGCTCAATCCGACCTCTGTAGCTCAAGATATAGCCTTCGCAAGCAAGTGGTGTCGCGCAGACAGCTCAAAACGCCTTAAAACTTTTGATTCTTGAATTCTTGTGTCTTTGGTCTAGATATTACAATTACGCACAACTCTAACCTAAACACACTCAATATAGCCCTAAAATACAAGACTTAACCTATACAAAATAGGCCGAATCACAAACCAATCAATAAGAAAGGTTGTGTTATTGAGAATTTGAGAAACATTCGGAATCGCATAATTCATATGGTTGTGTTTGTGTTGTTTGGTGATATTTCTATCAAGCTCTATTAGATCAAAGATTTTTGGACTAGAAAAAGATTGGAAACCAACGGTTCCCAAACTATAGCCTACGCAAATCAAACCAATCAATAAGAAAGGTTGTGTTATTGAGAATTTGAGAAACATTCAAAATCGCATGATTCGTAATTATTGTGTTTGTGTTTTTTGGTGATCTTTCTATCAAGTTCTATTAGATTAAAGATTTTTGGACTAGAAAAAGAATGGAAACCAACGGTTCCCAAACCATAGCCTAGACAAATCAAAACAATAAATAAGAAATGTTGTGTTATTTAGAATTTTATAAACATTCGGAATCGCATGATACCTATGCCTGTGTTTGTGTTGTTTTGTGATCTTTCTATTAAGTTCTATTAGTTCAAAGATTTTTGGACTAGAAAATGATTGGAAACCAACGGTTCCCAAACCATAGCCTAGGCAAATCAAACAAATCAATAAGAAATGTTGTGTTATTGACAATTTGAGAAACATTCGGGATCGCATGATTCGTATGGTTGTGTTTTGTGTTGTTTGGTGATCTTTCTATCAAGTTCTGTGAGATCAAAGATTTTTGGACTAGAAAAAGATTGGAAACCAACGGTTCGCAAACCATAGCATAGGCAAATCAAACCAATCAATAAGAAAGGTTGTGTTATTGAGAATTTGAGAAACATTCGGAATCGCATGACTCGTATGCTTGTGTTTGTGTTGTTTTGTGATCTTTCTATCAAGTTTATTAGTTCAAAGATTTTTGTACTTGAAAAAGAATCGAAACCAACACTTGTCAAACCATAGGCTAGGCAAATCAAACCAATCAATAAGATAGGTTGTGTTATTGAGAATTTGAGATACATTCGGAATCGCATGATTCTTATGCTTGTGATTGTGTTGTTTGGTGATCTTTCTATCAATTTCTATTAGATCAAGGATTTTTGGACTAGAAAAAGATTGGAAGTCAACGGTTCCCAAACCATTGCCTAGGCAAATCAAACCAATCAATAAGAAAGGTTGTGTTATGGAGAATTTGAGAAACATTCGGAATCGCATAATTCATATGCTTGTGTTTGTGTTGTTTGGTGATCTTTCTATCAAGTTCTATTAGATCAAAGATTTTTGAACTAGAAAAAGAATCGAATCCAACAGTTGTCAAACCATAGGCTTGGCAAATCAAACCAATCAATAAGAAAGGTTGTGTTATTGAGAATTTGAGATTCATTCGGAATCGTATGATTCGTATGCTTCCGTTTGTGTTGTTTGGTGATCTTTCTATCAAGTTCTATTACATCAAAGATTTTTGTACTTGAATAAGATTGGAAACCAACGGTTCCCAAACTATAGCCTAGGCAAATCAAACCAATCAATAAGAAAGGTGGTGTTATCGAGAATTTGAGAAACATTCGAAATCGCATGATTCGTAATTTTTGTGTTTGTGTTTTTTGGTGATCTTTCTTTCATGTTCTATGAGATCAAAGATTTTTGGACTAGAAAAAAGATTGGAAACCAGCGGTTCGCAAACCATAGCGTAGTCAAATCAAACCAATCAATAAGAAAGGTTGTGTTATTGAGAATTTGAGAAACATTCGGAATCGCATGATTCGTATGCTTGTGTTTGTGTTGTTTTGTGATCTTTCTATCAAGTTTATTAGTTCAAAGATTTTTGTACTTGAAAAAGAATCGAAACCAACACTTGCCAAACCATAGGCTAGGCAAATCAAACGAATCAATAAGATAGGTTGTGTTATTGAGAATTTGAGAAACATTCGGAATCGCATGATTCGTATGCTTGTGTTTGTGTTGTTTGGTAATCTTTCTATCAATTTCTATTAGATCAAAGATTATTGGACTAGAAAAAGATTGGAAACCAACGGTTCCCAAACCATAGCCTAGGCAAATCAAACCAATCAATAAGAAAGGTGGTGTTATTGAGAATTTGAGAAACATTTGAAATCGCATGATTTGTAATTTTTGTGTTTGTGTTTTTTGGTGATCTTTCTATCATGTTCTATGAGATCAAAGATTTTTGGACTAGAAAAAAGATTGGATACCAGCGGTTCGCAAACCATATTGTAGTCAAATCAAACCAATCAATAAGAAAGGTTGTGTTATTGAGAATTTGAGAAACATTCGAAATCGCATGATTCGTAGTTATTGTGTTTGTGTTTTTTGGTGATCTTTCTATCAAGTTCTATTAGATTAAAGATTTTTGAACTAGAAAAAGATTGGAAACCAACGGTTCCAAAACCATAGCCTAGACAAATGAAAACAATAAATAAGAAATGTTGTGTTATTCAGAATTTGAGAAACATTCGGAATCGCATAATACCTATGCTTGTGTTTGTGTTGTTTTGTGATCTTTCTATTAAGTTCTATTAGTTCAAAGATTTTTGGACTAGAAAAAGATTGGAAACCAACGGTTCCCAAACCATAGCCTAGGCAAATCAAACAAATCAATAAGAAAGGTTGTGTTATTGAGAATTTTAGAAACATTCGGGATCGCATGATTCGTATGGTTGTGTTTGTGTTGTTTGGTGATCTTTCTATCAAGTTCTGTGAGATCAAAGATTTTTGGACTAGAAAAAGATTGGAAACCAACGGTTTGCAAACCATAGCGTAGGCAAATCAAACCAATCAATAAGAAAGGTTGTGTTATTGAGAATTTGAGAAACATTCGGAATCGTATGATTCGTATGCTTGTGTTTGTGTTGTTTTGTGATCTTTCTATCAAGTTTATTAGATCAAAGATTTTTGTACTTGAAAAAGAATCGAAACCAAAACTTGCCAAACCATAGGCTAGGCAAATCAAACCAATCAATAAGATAGGTTGTGTTATTGAGAATTTGAGATACATTCGGAATCGCATGATTCGTATGCTTGTGTTTGTGTTGTTTGGTGATCTTTCTATCAATTTCTATTAGATCAAAGATTTTTGGACTAGGAAAAGATTGGAAACCAACGGTTCCCAAAGCATTGCCTAGGCAAATCAAACCAATCAATAAGAAAGGTTGTGTTATGGAGAATTTGAGAAACATTCGGAATCGCATAATTCATATGCTTGTGTTTGTGTTGTTTGGTGATCTTTCTATCAAGTTCTATTAGATCAAAGATTTTTGGACTAGAAAAAGAATCGAATCCAACACTTTTCAAGCCATAGGCTTGGCAAATCAAACCAATCAATAAGAAAGGTTGTGTTATTGAGAATTTGAGATTCATTCGGAATCGTATGATTCGTATGCTTGTGTTTGTGTTGTTTGGTGATCTTTCTATCAAGTTCTATTAGATCAAATATTTTTGTACTTGAAAAAGATTGGAAACCAACGGTTCCCAAACTATAGCCTAGGCAAATCAAATCAATCAATAAGAAAGGTTGTGTTATTGAGAATTTGAGAAACATTCGAAATCGCATGATTCATAATATTTGTATTTGTGTTCTTTGGTGATATTTCTATCAAGCTCTATTAGATCAAAGGTTTTTGGACTAGAAAAAGATTGGAAACCAACGGTTCCCAAACTATAGCACAGGCAAATCAAACCAATCAATAAGAAAGGTTGTGTTATTGAGAATTTGAGAAACATTCGGAATCGCATAATTCATATGGTTGTGTTTGTGTTGTTTGGTGATATTTCTATCAAGCTCTATTAGATCAAAGATTTTTGGACTAGAAAAAGATTGGAAACCAACGGTTCCCAAACTATAGCCTACGCAAATCAAACCAATCAATAAGAAAGGTTGTGTTATTGAGAATTTGAGAAACATTCAAAATCGCATGATTCGTAATTATTGTGTTTGTGTTTTTTGGTGATCTTTCTATCAAGTTCTATTAGATTAAAGATTTTTGGACTAGAAAAAGAATGGAAACCAACGGTTCCCAAACCATAGCCTAGACAAATCAAAACAATAAATAAGAAATGTTGTGTTATTTAGAATTTTATAAACATTCGGAATCGCATGATACCTATGCCTGTGTTTGTGTTGTTTTGTGATCTTTCTATTAAGTTCTATTAGTTCAAAGATTTTTGGACTAGAAAATGATTGGAAACCAACGGTTCCCAAACCATAGCCTAGGCAAATCAAACAAATCAATAAGAAATGTTGTGTTATTGACAATTTGAGAAACATTCGGGATCGCATGATTCGTATGGTTGTGTTTTGTGTTGTTTGGTGATCTTTCTATCAAGTTCTGTGAGATCAAAGATTTTTGGACTAGAAAAAGATTGGAAACCAACGGTTCGCAAACCATAGCATAGGCAAATCAAACCAATCAATAAGAAAGGTTGTGTTATTGAGAATTTGAGAAACATTCGGAATCGCATGACTCGTATGCTTGTGTTTGTGTTGTTTTGTGATCTTTCTATCAAGTTTATTAGTTCAAAGATTTTTGTACTTGAAAAAGAATCGAAACCAACACTTGCCAAACCATAGGCTAGGCAAATCAAACCAATCAATAAGATAGGTTGTGTTATTGAGAATTTGAGATACATTCGGAATCGCATGATTCTTATGCTTGTGATTGTGTTGTTTGGTGATCTTTCTATCAATTTCTATTAGATCAAGGATTTTTGGACTAGAAAAAGATTGGAAGTCAACGGTTCCCAAACCATTGCCTAGGCAAATCAAACCAATCAATAAGAAAGGTTGTGTTATGGAGAATTTGAGAAACATTCGGAATCGCATAATTCATATGCTTGTGTTTGTGTTGTTTGGTGATCTTTCTATCAAGTTCTATGAGATCAAAGATTTTTGAACTAGAAAAAGAATCGAATCCAACAGTTGTCAAACCATAGGCTTGGCAAATCAAACCAATCAATAAGAAAGGTTGTGTTATTGAGAATTTGAGATTCATTCGGAATCGTATGATTCGTATGCTTGCGTTTGTGTTGTTTGGTGATCTTTCTATCAAGTTCTATTACATCAAAGATTTTTGTACTTGAAAAAGATTGGAAACCAACGGTTCCCAAACTATAGCCTAGGCAAATCAAACCAATCAATAAGAAAGGTGGTGTTATCGAGAATTTGAGAAACATTCGAAATCGCATGATTCGTAATTTTTGTGTTTGTGTTTTTTGGTGATCTTTCTTTCATGTTCTATGAGATCAAAGATTTTTGGACTAGAAAAAAGATTGGAAACCAGCGGTTCGCAAACCATAGCGTAGTCAAATCAAACCAATCAATAAGAAAGGTTGTGTTATTGAGAATTTGAGAAACATTCGGAATCGCATGATTCGTATGCTTGTGTTTGTGTTGTTTTGTGATCTTTCTATCAAGTTTATTAGTTCAAAGATTTTTGTACTTGAAAAAGAATCGAAACCAACACTTGCCAAACCATAGGCTAGGCAAATCAAACCAATCAATAAGATAGGTTGTGTTATTGAGAATTTGAGAAACATTCGGAATCGCATGATTCGTATGCTTGTGTTTGTGTTGTTTGGTAATCTTTCTATCAATTTCTATTAGATCAAAGATTATTGGACTAGAAAAAGATTGGAAACCAACGGTTCCCAAACCATAGCCTAGGCAAATCAAACCAATCAATAAGAAAGGTGGTGTTATTGAGAATTTGAGAAACATTTGAAATCGCATGATTTGTAATTTTTGTGTTTGTGTTTTTTGGTGATCTTTCTATCATGTTCTATGAGATCAAAGATTTTTGGACTAGAAAAAAGATTGGATACCAGCGGTTCGCAAACCATATTGTAGTCAAATCAAACCAATCAATAAGAAAGGTTGTGTTATTGAGAATATGAGAAACATTCGAAATCGCATGATTCGTAGTTATTGTGTTTGTGTTTTTTGGTGATCTTTCTATCAAGTTCTATTAGATTAAAGATTTTTGAACTAGAAAAAGATTGGAAGTCAACGGTTCCCAAAGCATTGCCTAGGCAAATCAAACCAATCAATAAGAAAGGTTGTGTTATGGAGAATTTGAGAAACATTCGGAATCGCATAATTCATATGCTTGTGTTTGTGTTGTTTGGTGATCTTTCTATCAAGTTCTATTAGATCAAAGATTTTTGGACTAGAAAAAGAATCGAATCCAACACTTTTCAAGCCATAGGCTTGGCAAATCAAACCAATCAATAAGAAAGGTTGTGTTATTGAGAATTTGAGATTCATTCGGAATCGTATGATTCGTATGCTTGTGTTTGTGTTGTTTGGTGATCTTTCTATCAAGTTCTATTAGATCAAATATTTTTGTACTTGAAAAAGATTGGAAACCAACGGTTCCCAAACTATAGCCTAGGCAAATCAAATCAATCAATAAGAAAGGTTGTGTTATTGAGAATTTGAGAAACATTCGAAATCGCATGATTCATAATATTTGTATTTGTGTTCTTTGGTGATATTTCTATCAAGCTCTATTAGATCAAAGATTTTGGGACTAGAAAAAGATTGGAAACCAACGGTTCCCAAACTATAGCCTAGGCAAATCAAACCAATCAATAAGAAAGGTTCTGTTATTGAGAATTTGAGAAACATTCGAAATCGCATGATTCGTAATTTTTGTGTTTGTGTTTTTTGGTGATCTTTATATCAAGTTCTATGAGATCAAAGATTTTTGGACTTGAAAAAGATTGGAAACCAACGGTTTGCAAACCATCGCGTAGGCAAATCAAACTAATTAATAAGAAAGGTTGTGTTATGGAGAGTTTGAGAAACATTCGAAATCGCATAATTCATATGCTTGTGTTTGTGTTGTTTGGTGATCTATCTATCAAGTTCTATTAGATCAAAGATTTTTGGACTAGAAAAAGATTGGAACCCAATGGTTCCCAAACTATAGCCTAGAAAAATCAAACCAATCAATAAGAAATGTTGTGTTATTGAGAATTTGAGAAACATTCGGAATCGCATGATTCGTATGCTTGTGTTTGTGTTGTTTTGTGATCTTTCTATCAAGTTTATTAGTTCAAAGATTTTTGTACTTGAAAAAGAATCAAAACCAACACTTGCCAAACCATAGGCTAGGCAAATCAAACCAATAAATAAGATAGGTTGTGTTATTGAGAATTTGAGATACATTCGGAATCGCATGATTCGTATTCTTGTTTTTGTGTTGTTTGGTGATATTTCTATCAAGCTCTATTAGATCAAAGATTTTTGAACTAGAAAAAGATTGGAAACCAACGGTTCCCAAACCATAGCCTAGGCAAATCAAACAAATCAATAAGAAAGGTTGTGTTATTGAGAATTTGAGATACATTCGGAATCGCATGATTCGTATGCTTGTGTTTGTGTTGTTTGGTGATCTTTCTATCAATTTCTATTAGATCAAAGATTTTTGGACTAGGAAAAGATTGGAAACCAACGGTTCTTAAACCATTGCCTAGGCAAATCAAACCAATCAATAAGAAAGGTTGTGTTATGGAGAATTTGAGAAACATTCGGAATCGCATAACTCATATGCTTGTGTTTGTGTTATTTGGTGATCTTTCTATCAAGTTCTATTAGATCAAAGATTTTTGGACTAGAAAAAGAATCGAATCCAACACTTGTCAAACCATAGGCTTGGCAAATCAAACCAATCAATAAGAAAGGTTGTGTTATTGAGAATTTGAGATTCATTCGGAATCGTATGATTCGTATGCTTGTGTTTGTGTTGTTTGGTGATCTTTCTATCAAGTTCTATTAGATCAAAGATTTTTGTACTTGAAAAAGATTGGAAACCAACGGTTCCCAAACTATAGCCTAGGCAAATCAAACCAATCAATAAGAAAGGTTGTGTTATTGAGAATTTGAGAAACATTCGAAATCGCATGATTCATAATTTTTGTGTTTGTGTTGTCTGGTGATATTTCTATCAAGCTCTATTAGATCAAAGATTTTTGGACTAGAAAAAGATTGGAAACCAACGGTTCCCAAACTATAGCCTAGGCAAATCAAACAAATCAATAAGAAAGGTTGTGTTATTGAGAATTTGAGAAACATTCGAAATCGCATGATTCGTAATATTTGTGTTTGTGTTTTTTGGTGATCTTTATATCAAGTTCTATGAGATCAAAGATTTTTGGACTTGAAAAAGATTGGAAACCAACGGTTTGCAAATTATAGCGTAGGCAAATCAAACTAATTAATAAGAAAGGTTGTGTTATTGAGAATTTGAGAAACATTCGGAATCGCATGATTCGTATGCTTATGTTTGTGTTGTTTTGTGATCTTTCTATCAAGTTTATTAGTTCAAAGATTTTTGTACTTGAAAAAGAATCGAAACCAACACTTGCCAAACCATAGGCTAGGCAAATCAAACCAATCAATAAGATAGGTTGTGTTATTGAGAATTTGAGAAACATTCGGAATCGCATGATTCGTATGCTTGTGTTTGTGTTGTTTGGTGAACTTTCTATCAATTTCTATTAGATCAAAGATTTTTGGACTAGAAAAAGATTGGAAACCAACGGTTCCCAAACCATTGCCTAGGAAAATCAAACCGATCAATAAGAAAGGTTGTGTTATGGAGAGTTTGAGAAACATTCGAAATCGCATAATTCATATGCTTGTGTTTGTGTTGTTTGGTGATCTTTCTATCAAGTTCTATTAGATCAAAGATTTTTGGACTAGAAAAAGATTGGAACCCAATGGTTCCCAAACTATAGCCTAGGAAAATCAAACCAATCAATAAGAAATGTTGTGTTATTGAGAATTTGAGAAACATTCGGAATCGCATGATTCGTATGCTTGTGTTTGTGTTGTTTTGTGATCTTTCTATCAAGTTTATTAGTTCAAAGATTTTTGTACTTGAAAAAGAATCGAAACCAACACTTGCCAAACCATAGGCTAGGCAAATCAAACCAATCAATAAGATAGGTTGTGTTATTGAGAATTTGAGAAACATTCGGAATCGCATGATTCGTATGCTTGTGTTTGTGTTGTTTGGTAATCTTTCTATCAATTTCTATTAGATCAAAGATTATTGGACTAGAAAAAGATTGGAAACCAACGGTTCCCAAACCATAGCCTAGGCAAATCAAACCAATCAATAAGAAAGGTGGTGTTATTGAGAATTTGAGAAACATTTTAAATCGCATGATTTGTAATTTTTGTGTTTGTGTTTTTTGGTGATCTTTCTATCATGTTCTATGAGATCAAAGATTTTTGGACTAGAAAAAAGATTGGATACCAGCGGTTCGCAAACCATAGCGTAGTCAAATCAAACCAATCAATAAGAAAGGTTGTGTTATTGAGAATTTGAGAAACATTCGAAATCGCATGATTCGTAGTTATTGTGTTTGTGTTTTTTGGTGATCTTTCTATCAAGTTCTATTAGATTAAAGATTTTTGGACTAGAAAAAGATTGGAAACCAACGGTTCCAAAACCATAGCCTAGACAAATGAAAACAATAAATAAGAAAGGTTGTGTTATTCAGAATTTGAGAAACATTCGGAATCGCAAAATACCTATGCTTGTGTTTGTGTTGTTTTGTGACCTTTCTATTAAGTTCTATTAGTTCAAAGATTTTTGGACTAGAAAAAGATTGGAAACCAACGGTTCCCAAACCATAGCCTAGGCAAATCAAACAAATCAATAAGAAAGGTTGTGTTATTGAGAATTTTAGAAACATTCGGGATCGCATGATTCGTATGGTTGTGTTTGTGTTGTTTGGTGATCTTTCTATCAAGTTCTGTGAGATCAAAGATTTTTGGACTAGAAAAAGATTGGAAACCAACGGTTTGCAAACCATAGCGTAGGCAAATCAAACCAATCAATAAGAAAGGTTGTGTTATTGAGAATTTGAGAAACATTCGGAATCGTATGATTCGTATGCTTGTGTTTGTGTTGTTTTGTGATCTTTCTATCAAGTTTATTAGATCAAAGATTTTTGTACTTGAAAAAGAATCGAAACCAAAACTTGCCAAACCATAGGCTAGGCAAATCAAACCAATCAATAAGATAGGTTGTGTTATTGAGAATTTGAGATACATTCGGAATCGCATGATTCGTATGCTTGTGTTTGTGTTGTTTGGTGATCTTTCTATCAATTTCTATTAGATCAAAGATTTTTGGACTAGAAAAAGATTGGAAACCAACGGTTCCCAAAGCATTGCCTAGGCAAATCAAACCAATCAATAAGAAAGGTTGTGTTATGGAGAATTTGAGAAACATTCGGAATCGCATAATTCATATGCTTGTGTTTGTGTTGTTTGGTGATCTTTCTATCAAGTTCTATTAGATCAAAGATTTTTGGACTAGAAAAAGAATCGAATCCAACACTTTTCAAGCCATAGGCTTGGCAAATCAAACCAATCAATAAGAAAGGTTGTGTTATTGAGAATTTGAGATTCATTCGGAATCGTATGATTCGTATGCTTGTGTTTGTGTTGTTTGGTGATCTTTCTATCAAGTTCTATTAGATCAAATATTTTTGGGTGTCGGGGGTGTTGGTTTCCATTCTTTTTCTCGTCCAACTTGAAAAAGATTGGAAACCAACGGTTCCCAAACTATAGCCTAGGCAAATCAAATCAATCAATAAGAAAGGTTGTGTTATTGAGAATTTGAGAAACATTCGAAATCGCATGATTCATAATATTTGTATTTGTGTTCTTTGGTGATATTTCTATCAAGCTCTATTAGATCAAAGATTTTTGGACTAGAAAAAGATTGGAAACCAACGGTTCCCAAACTATAGCCTAGGCAAATCAAACCAATCAATAAGAAAGGTTGTGTTATTGAGAATTTGAGAAACATTCGAAATCGCATGATTCGTAATTTTTGTGTTTGTGTTTTTTGGTGATCTTTATATCAAGTTCTATGAGATCAAAGATTTTTGGACTTGAAAAAGATTGGAAACCAACGGTTTGCAAACCATCGCGTAGGCAAATCAAACTAATTAATAAGAAAGGTTGTGTTATTGAGAATTTGAGAAACATTCGGAATCGCATGATTCGTATGCTTATGTTTGTGTTGTTTTGTGATCCTTCTATCAAGTTTATTAGTTCAAAGATTTTTGTACTTGAAAAAGAATCGAAACCAACACTTGCCAAACCATAGGCTAGGCAAATCAAACCAATCAATAAGATAGGTTGTGTTATTGAGAATTTGAGAAACATTCGGAATCGCATGATTCGTATGCTTGTGTTTGTGTTGTTTGGTGAACTTTCTATCAATTTCTATTAGATCAAAGATTTTTGGACTAGAAAAAGATTGGAAACCAACGGTTCCCAAACCATTGCCTAGGCAAATCAAACCGATCAATAAGAAAGGTTGTGTTATGGAGAGTTTGAGAAACATTCGAAATCGCATAATTCATATGCTTGTGTTTGTGTTGTTTGGTGATCTATCTATCAAGTTCTATTAGATCAAAGATTTTTGGACTAGAAAAAGATTGGAACCCAATGGTTCCCAAACTATAGCCTAGAAAAATCAAACCAATCAATAAGAAATGTTGTGTTATTGAGAATTTGAGAAACATTCGGAATCGCATGATTCGTATGCTTGTGTTTGTGTTGTTTTGTGATCTTTCTATCAAGTTTATTAGTTCAAAGATTTTTGTACTTGAAAAAGAATCAAAACCAACACTTGCCAAACCATAGGCTAGGCAAATCAAACCAATAAATAAGATAGGTTGTGTTATTGAGAATTTGAGATACATTCGGAATCGCATGATTCGTATTCTTGTTTTTGTGTTGTTTGGTGATATTTCTATCAAGCTCTATTAGATAAAAGATTTTTGAACTAGAAAAAGATTGGAAACCAACGGTTCCCAAACCATAGCCTAGGCGAATCAAACAAATCAATAAGAAAGGTTGTGTTATTGAGAATTTGAGATACATTCGGAATCGCATGATTCGTATGCTTGTGTTTGTGTTGTTTGGTGATCTTTCTATCAATTTCTATTAGATCAAAGATTTTTGGACTAGGAAAAGATTGGAAACCAACGGTTCTTAAACCATTGCCTAGGCAAATCAAACCAATCAATAAGAAAGGTTGTGTTATGGAGAATTTGAGAAACATTCGGAATCGCATAACTCATATGCTTGTGTTTGTGTTATTTGGTGATCTTTCTATCAAGTTCTATTAGATCAAAGATTTTTGGACTAGAAAAAGAATCGAATCCAACACTTGTCAAACCATAGGCTTGGCAAATCAAACCAATCAATAAGAAAGGTTGTGTTATTGAGAATTTGAGATTCATTCGGAATCGTATGATTCGTATGCTTGTGTTTGTGTTGTTTGGTGATCTTTCTATCAAGTTCTATTAGATCAAAGATTTTTGTACTTGAAAAAGATTGGAAACCAACGGTTCCCAAACTATAGCCTAGGCAAATCAAACCAATCAATAAGAAAGGTTGTGTTATTGAGAATTTGAGAAACATTCGAAATCGCATGATTCGTAATTTTTGTGTTTGTGTTGTTTGGTGATATTTCTATCAAGCTCTATTAGATCAAAGATTTTTGGACTAGAAAAAGATTGGAAACCAACGGTTCCCAAACTATAGCCTAGGCAAATCAAACAAATCAATAAGAAAGGTTGTGTTATTGAGAATTTGAGAAACATTCAAAATCGCATGATTCGTAATATTTGTGTTTGTGTTTTTTGGTGATCTTTATATCAAGTTCTATGAGATCAAAGATTTTTGGACTTGAAAAAGATTGGAAACCAACGGTTTGCAAATTATAGCGTAGGCAAATCAAACTAATTAATAAGAAAGGTTGTGTTATTGAGAATTTGAGAAACATTCGGAATCGCATGATTCGTATGCTTATGTTTGTGTTGTTTTGTGATCTTTCTATCAAGTTTATTAGTTCAAAGATTTTTGTACTTGAAAAAGAATCGAAACCAACACTTGCCAAACCATAGGCTAGGCAAATCAAACCAATCAATAAGATAGGTTGTGTTATTGAGAATTTGAGAAACATTCGGAATCGCATGATTCGTATGCTTGTGTTTGTGTTGTTTGGTGAACTTTCAATCAATTTCTATTAGATCAAAGATTTTTGGACTAGAAAAAGATTGGAAACCAACGGTTCCCAAACCATTGCCTAGGAAAATCAAACCGATCAATAAGAAAGGTTGTGTTATGGAGAGTTTGAGAAACATTCGAAATCGCATAATTCATATGCTTGTGTTTGTGTTGTTTGGTGATCTTTCTATCAAGTTCTATTAGATCAAAGATTTTTGGACTAGAAAAAGATTGGAACCCAATGGTTCCCAAACTATAGCCTAGGAAAATCAAACCAATCAATAAGAAATGTTGTGTTATTGAGAATTTGAGAAACATTCGGAATCGCATGATTCGTATGCTTGTGTTTGTGTTGTTTTGTGATCTTTCTATCAAGTTTATTAGTTCAAAGATTTTTGTACTTGAAAAAGAATCGAAACCAACACTTGCCAAACCATAGGCTAGGCAAATCAAACCAATCAATAAGATAGGTTGTGTTATTGAGAATTTGAGAAACATTCGGAATCGCATGATTCGTATGCTTGTGTTTGTGTTGTTTGGTGAACTTTCTATCAATTTCTATTAGATCAAAGATTATTGGACTAGAAAAAGATTGGAAACCAACGGTTCCCAAACCATTGCCTAGGCAAATCAAACCGATCAATAAGAAAGGTGGTGTTATTGAGAATTTGAGAAACATTTTAAATCGCATGATTTGTAATTTTTGTGTTTGTGTTTTTTGGTGATCTTTCTATCATGTTCTATGAGATCAAAGATTTTTGGACTAGAAAAAATATTGGATACCAGCGGTTCGCAAACCATAGCGTAGTCAAATCAAACCAATCAATAAGAAATGTTGTGTTATTGAGAATTTGAGAAACATTCGGAATCGCATGATTCGTATGCTTGTGTTTGTGTTGTTTTGTGATCTTTCTATCAAGTTTATTAGTTCAAAGATTTTTGTACTTGAAAAAGAATCAAAACCAACACTTGCCAAACCATAGGCTAGGCAAATCAAACCAATAAATAAGATAGGTTGTGTTATTGAGAATTTGAGATACATTCGGAATCGCATGATTCGTATTCTTGTTTTTGTGTTGTTTGGTGATATTTCTATCAAGCTCTATTAGATCAAAGATTTTTGAACTAGAAAAAGATTGGAAACCAACGGTTCCCAAACCATAGCCTAGGCAAATCAAACAAATCAATAAGAAAGGTTGTGTTATTGAGAATTTGAGATACATTCGGAATCGCATGATTCGTATGCTTGTGTTTGTGTTGTTTGGTGATCTTTCTATCAATTTCTATTAGATCAAAGATTTTTGGACTAGGAAAAGATTGGAAACCAACGGTTCTTAAACCATTGCCTAGGCAAATCAAACCAATCAATAAGAAAGGTTGTGTTATGGAGAATTTGAGAAACATTCGGAATCGCATAACTCATATGCTTGTGTTTGTGTTATTTGGTGATCTTTCTATCAAGTTCTATTAGATCAAAGATTTTTGGACTAGAAAAAGAATCGAATCCAACACTTGTCAAACCATAGGCTTGGCAAATCAAACCAATCAATAAGAAAGGTTGTGTTATTGAGAATTTGAGATTCATTCGGAATCGTATGATTCGTATGCTTGTGTTTGTGTTGTTTGGTGATCTTTCTATCAAGTTCTATTAGATCAAAGATTTTTGTACTTGAAAAAGATTGGAAACCAACGGTTCCCAAACTATAGCCTAGGCAAATCAAACCAATCAATAAGAAAGGTTGTGTTATTGAGAATTTGAGAAACATTCGAAATCGCATGATTCGTAATTTTTGTGTTTGTGTTGTTTGGTGATATTTCTATCAAGCTCTATTAGATCAAAGATTTTTGGACTAGAAAAAGATTGGAAACCAACGGTTCCCAAACTATAGCCTAGGCAAATCAAACAAATCAATAAGAAAGGTTGTGTTATTGAGAATTTGAGAAACATTCGAAATCGCATGATTCGTAATATTTGTGTTTGTGTTTTTTGGTGATCTTTATATCAAGTTCTATGAGATCAAAGATTTTTGGACTTGAAAAAGATTGGAAACCAACGGTTTGCAAATTATAGCGTAGGCAAATCAAACTAATTAATAAGAAAGGTTGTGTTATTGAGAATTTGAGAAACATTCGGAATCGCATGATTCGTATGCTTGTGTTTATCTATCAAGTTCTATTAGATCAAAGATTTTTGGACTAGAAAAAGATTGGAACCCAATGGTTCCCAAACTATAGCCTAGAAAAATCAAACCAATCAATAAGAAAGGTTGTGTTATTGAGAATTTGAGAAACATACGAAATCGCATGATTCGTAGTTATTGTGTTTGTGTTTTTTGGTGATCTTTCTATCAAGTTCTATTAGATTAAAGATTTTTGGACTAGAAAAAGATTGGAAACCAACGGTTCCAAAACCATAGCCTAGACAAATGAAAACAATAAATAAGAAAGGTTGTGTTATTCAGAATTTGAGAAACATTCGGAATCGCAAAATACCTATGCTTGTGTTTGTGTTGTTTTGTGACCTTTCTATTAAGTTCTATTAGTTCAAAGATTTTTGGACTAGAAAAAGATTGGAAACCAACGGTTCCCAAACCATAGCCTAGGCAAATCAAACAAATCAATAAGAAAGGTTGTGTTATTGAGAATTTTAGAAACATTCGGGATCGCATGATTCGTATGGTTGTGTTTGTGTTGTTTGGTGATCTTTCTATCAAGTTCTGTGAGATCAAAGATTTTTGGACTAGAAAAAGATTGGAAACCAACGGTTTGCAAACCATAGCGTAGGCAAATCAAACCAATCAATAAGAAAGGTTGTGTTATTGAGAATTTGAGAAACATTCGGAATCGTATGATTCGTATGCTTGTGTTTGTGTTGTTTTGTGATCTTTCTATCCAGTTTATTAGTTCAAAGATTTTTGTAATTGAAAAAGAATCGAAACCAAAACTTGCCAAACCATAGGCTAGGCAAATCAAACCAATCAATAAGATAGGTTGTGTTATTGAGAATTTGAGAAACATTCGGAATCGCATGATTCGTATGCTTGTGTTTGTGTTGTTTGGTGAACTTTCTATCAATTTCTATTAGATCAAAGATTTTTGGACTAGAAAAAGATTGGAAACCAACGGTTCCCAAACCATTGCCTAGGAAAATCAAACCGATCAATAAGAAAGGTTGTGTTATGGAGAGTTTGAGAAACATTCGAAATCGCATAATTCATATGCTTGTGTTTGTGTTGTTTGGTGATCTTTCTATCAAGTTCTATTAGATCAAAGATTTTTGGACTAGAAAAAGATTGGAACCCAATGGTTCCCAAACTATAGCCTAGGAAAATCAAACCAATCAATAAGAAATGTTGTGTTATTGAGAATTTGAGAAACATTCGGAATCGCATGATTCGTATGCTTGTGTTTGTGTTGTTTTGTGATCTTTCTATCAAGTTTATTAGTTCAAAGATTTTTGTACTTGAAAAAGAATCGAAACCAACACTTGCCAAACCATAGGCTAGGCAAATCAAACCAATCAATAAGATAGGTTGTGTTATTGAGAATTTGAGAAACATTCGGAATCGCATGATTCGTATGCTTGTGTTTGTGTTGTTTGGTAATCTTTCTATCAATTTCTATTAGATCAAAGATTATTGGACTAGAAAAAGATTGGAAACCAACGGTTCCCAAACCATAGCCTAGGCAAATCAAACAAATCAATAAGAAAGGTGGTGTTATTGAGAATTTGAGAAACATTTTAAATCGCATGATTTGTAATTTTTGTGTTTGTGTTTTTTGGTGATCTTTCTATCATGTTCTATGAGATCAAAGATTTTTGGACTAGAAAAAAGATTGGATACCAGCGGTTCGCAAACCATAGCGTAGTCAAATCAAACCAATCAATAAGAAAGGTTGTGTTATTGAGAATTTGAGAAACATTCGAAATCGCATGATTCGTAGTTATTGTGTTTGTGTTTTTTGGTGATCTTTCTATCAAGTTCTATTAGATTAAAGATTTTTGGACTAGAAAAAGATTGGAAACCAACGGTTCCAAAACCATAGCCTAGACAAATGAAAACAATAAATAAGAAAGGTTGTGTTATTCAGAATTTGAGAAACATTCGGAATCGCAAAATACCTATGCTTGTGTTTGTGTTGTTTTGTGACCTTTCTATTAAGTTCTATTAGTTCAAAGATTTTTGGACTAGAAAAAGATTGGAAACCAACGGTTCCCAAACCATAGCCTAGGCAAATCAAACAAATCAATAAGAAAGGTTGTGTTATTGAGAATGTTAGAAACATTCGGGATCGCATGATTCGTATGGTTGTGTTTGTGTTGTTTGGTGATCTTTCTATCAAGTTCTGTGAGATCAAAGATTTTTGGACTAGAAAAAGATTGGAAACCAACGGTTTGCAAACCATAGCGTAGGCAAATCAAACCAATCAATAAGAAAGGTTGTGTTATTGAGAATTTGAGAAACATTCGGAATCGTATGATTCGTATGCTTGCGTTTGTGTTGTTTTGTGATCTTTCTATCAAGTTTATTAGTTCAAAGATTTTTGTAATTGAAAAAGAATCGAAACCAAAACTTGCCAAACCATAGGCTAGGCAAATCAAACCAATCAATAAGATAGGTTGTGTTATTGAGAATTTGAGATACATTCGGAATCGCATGATTCGTATGCTTGTGTTTGTGTTGTTTGGTGATCTTTCTATCAATTTCTATTAGATCAAAGATTTTTGGACTAGAAAAAGATTGGAAACCAACGGTTCCCAAAGCATTGCCTAGGCAAATCAAACCAATCAATAAGAAAGGTTGTGTTATGGAGAATTTGAGAAACATTCGGAATCGCATAATTCATATGCTTGTGTTTGTGTTGTTTGGTGATCTTTCTATCAAGTTCTATTACATCAAAGATTTTTGGACTAGAAAAAGAATCGAATCCAACACTTGTCAAACCATAGGCTTGGCAAATCACACCAATCAATAAGAAAGGTTGTGTTATTGAGAATTTGAGATTCATTCGGAATCGTATGATTCGTATGCTTGTGTTTGTGTTGTTTGGTGATCTTTCTATCAAGTTCTATTAGATCAAATATTTTTGTACTTGAAAAAGATTGGAAACCAACGGTTCCCAAACTATAGCCTAGGCAAATCAAATCAATCAATAAGAAAGGTTGTGTTATTGAGAATTTGAGAAACATTCGAAATCGCATGATTCATAATTTTTGTGTTTGTGTTGTTTGGTGATATTTCTATCAAGCTCTATTAGATCAAAGATTTTTGGACTAGAAAAAGATTGGAAACCAACGGTTCCCAAACTATAGCCTAGGCAAATCAAACCAATCAATAAGAAAGGTTGTGTTATTGAGAATTTGAGAAACATTCGAAATCGCAAGATTCGTAATTTTTATGTTTGTGTTTTTTGGTGATCTTTATATCAAGTTCTATGAGATCAAAGATTTTTGGACTTGAAAAAGATTGGAAAC
Organism: Polygonum maritimum; assembly: GCA_963924305.1. NCBI lineage: Eukaryota > Viridiplantae > Streptophyta > Magnoliopsida > Caryophyllales > Polygonaceae > Polygonum > Polygonum maritimum. The sequence continues at coordinate 30,865,150 of OZ002733.1, read as the reverse complement.
CAACGGTTTGCAAACCATCGCGTAGGCAAATCAAACTAATTAATAAGAAAGGTTGTGTTATTGAGAATTTGAGAAACATTCGGAATCGCATGATTCGTATGCTTATGTTTGTGTTGTTTTGTGATCTTTCTATCAAGTTTATTAGTTCAAAGATTTTTGTACTTGAAAAAGAATCGAAACCAACACTTGCCAAACCATAGGCTAGGCAAATCAAACCAATCAATAAGATAGGTTGTGTTATTGAGATTTTGAGAAACATTCGGAATCGCATGATTCGTATGCTTGTGTTTGTGTTGTTTGGTGAACTTTCTATCAATTTCTATTAGATCAAAGATTTTTGGACTAGAAAAAGATTGGAAACCAACGGTTCCCAAACCATTGCCTTGGCAAATCAAACCGATCAATAAGAAAGGTTGTGTTATGGAGAGTTTGAGAAACATTCGAAATCGCATAATTCATATGCTTGTGTTTGTGCTGTTTGGTGATCTTTCTATCAAGTTCTATTAGATCAAAGATTTTTGGACTAGAAAAAGATTGGAACCCAATGGTTCCCAAACTATAGCCTAGAAAAATCAAACCAATCAATAAGAAATGTTGTGTTATTGAGAATTTGAGAAACATTCGGAATCGCATGATTCGTATGCTTGTGTTTGTGTTGTTTTGTGATCTTTCTATCAAGTTTATTAGTTCAAAGATTTTTGTACTTGAAAAAGAATCAAAACCAACACTTGCCAAACCATAGGCTAGGCAAATCAAACCAATAAATAAGATAGGTTGTGTTATTGAGAATTTGAGATACATTCGGAATCGCATGATTCGTATTCTTGTTTTTGTGTTGTTTGGTGATATTTCTATCAAGCTCTATTAGATCAAAGATTTTTGGACTAGAAAAAGATTGGAAACCAACGGTTCCCAAACCATAGCCTAGGCAAATCAAACAAATCAATAAGAAAGGTTGTGTTATTGAGAATTTGAGATACATTCGGAATCGCATGATTCGTATGCTTGTGTTTGTGTTGTTTGGTGATCTTTCTATCAATTTCTATTAGATCAAAGATTTTTGGACTAGGAAAAGATTGGAAACCAACGGTTCTTAAACCATTGCCTAGGTAAATCAAACCAATCAATAAGAAAGGTTGTGTTATGGAGAATTTGAGAAACATTCGGAATCGCATAATTCATATGCTTGTGTTTGTGTTATTTGGCGATCTTTCTATCAAGTTCTATTAGATCAAAGATTTTTGGACTAGAAAAAGAATCGAATCCAACACTTGTCAAACCATAGGCTTGGCAAATCAAACCAATCAATAAGAAAGGTTGTGTTATTGAGAATTTGAGATTCATTCGGAATCGTATGATTCGTATGCTTGTGTTTGTGTTGTTTGGTGATCTTTCTATCAAGTTCTATTAGATCAAAGATTTTTGTACTTGAAAAAGATTGGAAACCAACGGTTCCCAAACTATAGCCTAGGCAAATCAAACCAATCAATAAGAAAGGTTGTGTTATTGAGAATTTGAGAAACATTCGAAATCGCATGATTCGTAATTTTTGTGTTTGTGTTGTTTGGTGATATTTCTATCAAGCTCTATTAGATCAAAGATTTTTGGACTAGAAAAAGATTGGAAACCAACGGTTCCCAAACTATAGCCTAGGCAAATCAAACAAATCAATAAGAAAGGTTGTGTTATTGAGAATTTGAGAAACATTCGAAATCGCATGATTCGTAATATTTGTGTTTGTGTTTTTTGGTGATCTTTATATCAAGTTCTATGAGATCAAAGATTTTTGGACTTGAAAAAGATTGGAAACCAACGGTTTGCAAACCATAGCGTAGGCAAATCAAACTAATTAATAAGAAAGGTTGTGTTATTGAGAATTTGAGAAACATTCGGAATCGCATGATTCGTATGCTTATGTTTGTGTTGTTTTGTGATCTTTCTATCAAGTTTATTAGTTCAAAGATTTTTGTACTTGAAAAAGAATCGAAACCAACACTTGCCAAACCATAGGCTAGGCAAATCAAACCAATGAATAAGATAGGTTGTGTTATTGAGAATTTGAGAAACATTCGGAATCGCATGATTCGTATGCTTGTGTTTGTGTTGTTTGGTGAACTTTCTATCAATTTCTATTAGATCAAAGATTTTTGGACTAGAAAAAGATTGGAAACCAACGGTTCCCAAACCATTGCCTAGGAAAATCAAACCGATCAATAAGAAAGGTTGTGTTATGGAGAGTTTGAGAAACATTCGAAATCGCATAATTCATATGCTTGTGTTTGTGTTGTTTGGTGATCTTTCTATCAAGTTCTATTAGATCAAAGATTTTTGGATTAGAAAAAGATTGGAACCCAATGGTTCCCAAACTATAGCCTAGGAAAATCAAACCAATCAATAAGAAATGTTGTGTTATTGAGAATTTGAGAAACATTCGGAATCGCATGATTCGTATGCTTGTGTTTGTGTTGTTTTGTGATCTTTCTATCAAGTTTATTAGTTCAAAGATTTTTGTACTTGAAAAAGAATCGAAACCAACACTTGCCAAACCATAGGCTAGGCAAATCAAACCAATCAATAAGATAGGTTGTGTTATTGAGAATTTGAGAAACATTCGGAATCGCATGATTCGTATGCTTGTGTTTGTGTTGTTTGGTAATCTTTCTATCAATTTCTATTAGATCAAAGATTATTGGACTAGAAAAAGATTGGAAACCAACGGTTCCCAAACCATAGCCTAGGCAAATCAAACCAATCAATAAGAAAGATGGTGTTATTGAGAATTTGAGAAACATTTTAAATCGCATGATTTGTAATTTTTGTGTTTGTGTTTTTTGGTGATCTTTCTATCATGTTCTATGAGATCAAAGATTTTTGGACTAGAAAAAAGATTGGATACCAGCGGTTCGCAAACCATAGCGTAGTCAAATCAAACCAATCAATAAGAAAGGTTGTGTTATTGAGAATTTGAGAAACATTCGAAATTGCATGATTCGTAGTTATTGTGTTTGTGTTTTTTGGTGATCTTTCTATCAAGTTCTATTAGATTAAAGATTTTTGGACTAGAAAAAGATTGGAAACCAACGGTTCCAAAACCATAGCCTAGACAAATGAAAACAATAAATAAGAAAGGTTGTGTTATTCAGAATTTGAGAAACATTCGGAATCGCAAAATACCTATGCTTGTGTTTGTGTTGTTTTGTGATCTTTCTATTAAGTTCTATTAGTTCAAAGATTTTTGGACTAGAAAAAGATTGGAAACCAACGGTTCCCAAACCATAGCCTAGGCAAATCAAACAAATCAATAAGAAAGGTTGTGTTATTGAGAATTTTAGAAACATTCGGGATCGCATGATTCGTATGGTTGTGTTTGTGTTGTTTGGTGATCTTTCTATCAAGTTCTGTGAGATCAAAGATTTTTGGACTAGAAAAAGATTGGAAACCAACGGTTTGCAAACCATAGCGTAGGCAAATCAAACCAATCAATAAGAAAGGTTGTGTTATTGAGAATTTGAGAAACATTCGGAATCGTATGATTCATAATATTTGTATTTGTGTTCTTTGGTGATATTCCTATCAAGCTCTATTAGATCAAAGATTTTTGTACTTGAAAAAGATTGGAAACCAACGGTTCCCAAACTATAGCCTAGGCAAATCAAACCAATCAATAAGAAAGGTTGTGTTATTGAGAATTTGAGAAACATTCGAAATCGCATGATTCGTAATTTTTGTGTTTGTGGTTTTTGGTGATATTTCTATCAAGCTCTATTAGATCAAAGATTTTTGGACTAGAAAAAGATTGGAAACCAACGGTTCCCAAACTATAGCCTAGGCAAATCAAACAAATCAATAAGAAAGGTTGTGTTATTGAGAATTTGAGAAACATTCGAAATCGCATGATTCGTAATATTTGTGTTTGTGTTTTTTGGTGATCTTTATATCAAGTTCTATGAGATCAAAGATTTTTGGACTTGAAAAAGATTGGAAACCAACGGTTTGCAAACCATAGCGTAGGCAAATCAAACTAATTAATAAGAAAGGTTGTGTTATTGAGAATTTGGGAAACATTCGGAATCGCATGATTCGTATGCTTATGTTTGGTGATCTTTCTATCAAGTTCTGTGAGATCAAAGATTTTTGGACTAGAAAAAGATTGGAAACCAACGGTTTGCAAACCATAGCGTAGGCAAATCAAACCAATCAATAAGAAAGGTTGTGTTATTGAGAATTTGAGAAACATTCGGAATCGTATGATTCGTATGCTTGTGTTTGTGTTGTTTTGTGATCTTTCTATCCAGTTTATTAGTTCAAAGATTTTTGTAATTGAAAAAGAATCGAAACCAAAACTTGCCAAACCATAGGCTAGGCAAATCAAACCAATGAATAAGATAGGTTGTGTTATTGAGAATTTGAGAAACATTCGGAATCGCATGATTCGTATGCTTGTGTTTGTGTTGTTTGGTGAACTTTCTATCAATTTCTATTAGATCAAAGATTTCTGGACTAGAAAAAGATTGGAAACCAACGGTTCCCAAACCATTGCCTAGGAAAATCAAACCGATCAATAAGAAAGGTTGTGTTATGGAGAGTTTGAGAAACATTCGAAATCGCATAATTCATATGCTTGTGTTTGTGTTGTTTGGTGATCTTTCTATCAAGTTCTATTAGATCAAAGATTTTTGGACTAGAAAAAGATTGGAACCCAATGGTTCCCAAACTATAGCCTAGGAAAATCAAACCAATCAATAAGAAATGTTGTGTTATTGAGAATTTGAGAAACATTCGGAATCGCATGATTCGTATGCTTGTGTTTGTGTTGTTTTGTGATCTTTCTATCAAGTTTATTAGTTCAAAGATTTTTGTACTTGAAAAAGAATCGAAACCAACACTTGCCAAACCATAGGCTAGGCAAATCAAACCAATCAATAAGATAGGTTGTGTTATTGAGAATTTGAGAAACATTCGGAATCGCATGATTCGTATGCTTGTGTTTGTGTTGTTTGGTAATCTTTCTATAAATTTCTATTTGATCAAAGATTATTGGACTAGAAAAAGATTGGAAACCAACGGTTCCCAAACCATAGCCTAGGCAAATCAAACCAATCAATAAGAAAGGTGGTGTTATTGAGAATTTGAGAAACATTTTAAATCGCATGATTTGTAATTTTTGTGTTTGTGTTTTTTGGTGATCTTTCTATCATGTTCTATGAGATCAAAGATTTTTGGACTAGAAAAAAGATTGGATACCAGCGGTTCGCAAACCATAGCGTAGTCAAATCAAACCAATCAATAAGAAAGGTTGTGTTATTGAGAATTTGAGAAACATTCGAAATTGCATGATTCGTAGTTATTGTGTTTGTGTTTTTTGGTGATCTTTCTATCAAGTTCTATTAGATTAAAGATTTTTGGACTAGAAAAAGATTGGAAACCAACGGTTCCAAAACCATAGCCTAGACAAATGAAAACAATAAATAAGAAAGGTTGTGTTATTCAGAATTTGAGAAACATTCGGAATCGCAAAATACCTATGCTTGTGTTTGTGTTGTTTTGTGATCTTTCTATTAAGTTCTATTAGTTCAAAGATTTTTGGACTAGAAAAAGATTGGAAACCAACGGTTCCCAAACCATAGCCTAGGCAAATCAAACAAATCAATAAGAAAGGTTGTGTTATTGAGAATTTTAGAAACATTCGGGATCACATGATTCGTATGGTTGTGTTTGTGTTGTTTGGTGATCTTTCTATCAAGTTCTGTGAGATCAAAGATTTTTGGACTAGAAAAAGATTGGAAACCAACGGTTTGCAAACCATTGCGTAGGCAAATCAAACCAATCAATAAGAAAGGTTGTGTTATTGAGAATTTGAGAAACATTCGGAATCGTATGATTCGTATGCTTGTGTTTGTGTTGTTTTGTGATCTTTCTATCAAGTTTATTAGTTCAAAGATTTTTGTACTTGAAAAAGAATCAAAACCAAAACTTGCCAAACCATAGGCTAGGCAAATCAAACCAATCAATAAGATAGGTTGTGTTATTGAGAATTTGAGATACATTCGGAATCGCATGATTCGTATGCTTGTGTTTGTGTTATTTGGTGATCTTTCTATCAATTTCTATTAGATCAAAGATTTTTGGACTAGAAAAAGATTGGAAACCAACGGTTCCCAAAGCATTGCCTAGGCAAATCAAACCAATCAATAAGAAAGGTTGTGTTATGGAGAATTTGAGAAACATTCGGAATCGCATAATTCATATGCTTGTGTTTGTGTTGTTTGGTGATCTTTCTATCAAGTTCTATTAGATCAAAGATTTTTGGACTAGAAAAAGAATCGAATCCAACACTTGTCAAACCATAGGCTTGGCAAATCAAACCAATCAATAAGAAAGGTTGTGTTATTGAGAATTTGAGATTCATTCGGAATCGTATGATTCGTATGCTTGTGTTTGTGTTGTTTGGTGATATTTCTATCAAGCTCTATTAGATCAAAGATTTTTGGACTAGAAAAAGATTGGAAACCAACGGTTCCCAAACTATAGCCTAGGCAAATCAAACAATAAGAAAGGTTGTGTTATTGAGAATTTGAGAAACATTCGAAATCGCATGATTCGTAATTTTTATGTTTGTGTTGTTTGGTGATATTTCTATCAAGCTCTATTAGATCAAAGATTTTTGGACTAGAAAAAGATTGGAAACCAACGGTTCCCAAACCATAGCCTAGGCAAATCAAACAAATCAATAAGAAAGGTTGTGTTATTGAGAATTTTAGAAACATTCGGGATCGCATGATTCGTATGGTTGTGTTTGTGTTGTTTGGTGATCTTTCTATCAGGTTCTGTGAGATCAAAGATTTTTGGACTAGAAAAAGATTGGAAACCAACGGTTTGCAAACCATAGCGTAGGCAAATCAAACCAATCAATAAGAAAGGTTGTGTTATTGAGAATTTGAGAAACATTCGGAATCGTATGATTCATAATATTTGTATTTGTGTTCTTTGGTGATATTTCTATCAAGCTCTATTAGATCAAAGATTTTTGTACTTGAAAAAGATTGGAAACCAACGGTTCCCAAACTATAGCCTAGGCAAATCAAACCAATCAATAAGAAAGGTTGTGTTATTGAGAATTTGAGAAACATTCGAAATCGCATGATTCGTAATTTTTGTGTTTGTGTTGTTTGGTGATATTTCTATCAAGCTCTATTAGATCAAAGATTTTTGGACTAGAAAAAGATTGGAAACCAACGGTTCCCAAACTATAGCCTAGGCAAATCAAACAAATCAATAAGAAAGGTTGTGTTATTGAGAATTTGAGAACCATTCGAAATCGCATGATTCGTAATATTTGTGTTTGTGTTTTTTGGTGTTCTTTATATCAAGTTCTATGAGATCAAAGATTTTTGGACTTGAAAAAGATTGGAAACCAACGGTTTGCAAACCATAGCGTAGGCAAATCAAACTAATTAATAAGAAAGGTTGTGTTATTGAGAATTTGAGAAACATTCGGAATCGCATGATTCGTATGCTTATGTTTGTGTTGTTTTGTGATCTTTCTATCAAGTTTATTAGTTCAAAGATTTTTGTACTTGAAAAAGAATCGAAACCAACACTTGCCAAACCATAGGCTAGGCAAATCAAACCAATGAATAAGATAGGTTGTGTTATTGAGAATTTGAGAAACATTCGGAATCGCATGATTCGTATGCTTGTGTTTGTGTTGTTTGGTAATCTTTCTATCAATTTCTATTAGATCAAAGATTATTGGACTAGAAAAAGATTGGAAACCAACGGTTCCCAAACCATAGCCTAGGCAAATCAAACCAATCAATAAGAAAGGTGGTGTTATTGAGAATTTGAGAAACATTTTAAATCGCATGATTTGTAATTTTTGTGTTTGTGTTTTTTGGTGATCTTTCTATCATGTTCTATGAGATCAAAGATTTTTGGACTAGAAAAAAGATTGGATACCAGCGGTTCGCAAACCATAGCGTAGTCAAATCAAACCAATCAATAAGAAAGGTTGTGTTATTGAGAATTTGAGAAACATTCGAAATTGCATGATTCGTAGTTATTGTGTTTGTGTTTTTTGGTGATCTTTCTATCAAGTTCTATTAGATTAAAGATTTTTGGACTAGAAAAAGATTGGAAACCAACGGTTCCAAAACCATAGCCTAGACAAATGAAAACAATAAATAAGAAAGGTTGTGTTATTCAGAATTTGAGAAACATTCGGAATCGCAAAATACCTATGCTTGTATTTGTGTTGTTTTGTGATCTTTCTATTAAGTTCTATTAGTTCAAAGATTTTTGGACTAGAAAAAGATTGGAAACCAACGGTTCCCAAACCATAGCCTAGGCAAATCAAACAAATCAATAAGAAAGGTTGTGTTATTGAGAATTTTAGAAACATTCGGGATCGCATGATTCGTATGGTTGTGTTTGTGTTGTTTGGTGATCTTTCTATCAAGTTCTGTGAGATCAAAGATTTTTGGACTAGAAAAAGATTGGAAACCAACGGTTTGCAAACCATAGCGTAGGCAAATCAAACCAATCAATAAGAAAGGTTGTGTTATTGAGAATTTGAGAAACATTCGGAATCGTATGATTCGTATGCTTGTGTTTGTGTTGTTTTGTGATCTTTCTATCAAGTTTATTAGTTCAAAGATTTTTGTACTTGAAAAAGAATCAAAACCAAAAGTTGCCAAACCATAGGCTAGGCAAATCAAACAAATCAATAAGATAGGTTGTGTTATTGAGAATTTGAGATACATTCGGAATCGCATGATTCGTATGCTTGTGTTTGTGTTATTTGGTGATCTTTCTATCAATTTCTATTAGATCAAAGATTTTTGGACTAGAAAAAGATTGGAAACCAACGGTTCCCAAAGCATTGCCTAGGCAAATCAAACCAATCAATAAGAAAGGTTGTGTTATGGAGAATTTGAGAAACATTCGGAATCGCATAATTCATATGCTTGTGTTTGTGTTGTTTGGTGATCTTTCTATCAAGTTCTATTAGATCAAAGATTTTTGGACTAGAAAAAGAATCGAATCCAACACTTGTCAAACCATAGGCTTGGCAAATCAAACCAATCAATAAGAAAGGTTGTGTTATTGAGAATTTGAGATTCATTCGGAATCGTATGATTCGTATGCTTGTGTTTGTGTTGTTTGGTGATCTTTCTATCAAGTTCTATTAGATCAAATATTTTTGTACTTGAAAAAGATTGGAAACCAACGGTTCCCAAACTATAGCCTAGGCAAATCAAATCAATCAATAAGAAAGGTTGTGTTATTGAGAATTTGAGAAACATTCGAAATCGCATGATTCATAATTTTTGTGTTTGTGTTGTTTGGTGATATTTCTATCAAGCTCTATTAGATCAAAGATTTTTGGACTAGAAAAAGATTGGAAACCAACGGTTCCCAAACTATAGCCTAGGCACATCAAACCAATCAATAAGAAAGGTTGTGTTATTGAGAATTTGAGAAACATTCGAAATCGCATGATTCGTAATTTTTGTGTTTGTGTTTTTTGGTGATCTTTATATCAAGTTCTATGAGATCAAAGATTTTTGGACTTGAAAAAGATTGGAAACCAACGGTTTGCAAACCATCGCGTAGGCAAATCAAACTAATTACTAAGAAAGGTTGTGTTATTGAGAATTTGAGAAACATTCGGAATCGCATGATTCGTATGCTTATGTTTGTGTTGTTTTGTGATCTTTCTATCAAGTTTATTAGTTCAAAGATTTTTGTACTTGAAAAAGAATCGAAACCAACACTTGCCAAACCATAGGCTAGGCAAATCAAACCAATCAATAAGATAGGTTGTGTTATTGAGAATTTGAGAAACATTCGGAATCGCATGATTCGTATGCTTGTGTTTGTGTTGTTTGGTGAACTTTCTATCAATTTCTATTAGATCAAAGATTTTTGGACTAGAAAAAGATTGGAAACCAACGGTTCCCAAACCATTGCCTAGGCAAATCAAACCGATCAATAAGAAAGGTTGTGTTATGAAGAGTTTGAGAAACATTCGAAATCGCATAATTCATATGCTTGTGTTTGTGTTGTTTGGTGATCTTTCTATCAAGTAATATTAGATCAAAGATTTTTGGACTAGAAAAATTGGAACCCAATGGTTCCCAAACTATAGCCTAGAAAAATCAAACCAATCAATAAGAAATATTGTGTTATTGAGAATTTGAAAAACATTCGGAATCGCATGATTCGTATGCTTGTGTTTGTGTTGTTTTGTGATCTTTCTATCAAGTTTATTAGTTCAAAGATTTTTGTACTTGAAAAAGAATCAAAACCAACACTTGCCAAACCATAGGCTAGGCAAATCAAACCAATAAATAAGATAGGTTGTGTTATTGAGAATTTGAGATACATTCGGAATCGCATGATTCGTATTCTTGTTCTTGTGTTGTTTGGTGATATTTCTATCAAGCTCTATAAGATCAAAGATTTTTGGACTAGAAAAAGGTTGGAAACCAACGGTTCCCAAACCATAGCCTAGGCAAATCAAACAAATCAATAAGAAAGGTTGTGTTATTGAGAATTTGAGATACATTCGGAATCGCATGATTCGTATGGTTGTGTTTGTGTTGTTTGGTGATCTTTCTATCAATTTCTATTAGATCAAAGATTTTTGGACTAGGAAAAGATTGGAAACCAACGGTTCTTAAACCATTGCCTAGGCAAATCAAACCAATCAATAAGAAAGGTTGTGTTATGGACAATTTGAGAAACATTCGGAATCGCATAATTCATATGCTTGTGTTTGTGTTGTTTGGTGATCTTTCTATCAAGTTCTATTAGATCAAAGATTTTTGGACTAGAAAAAGAATCGAATCCAACACTTGTCAAACCATAGGCTTGGCAAATCAAACCAATCAATAAGAAAGGTTGTGTTATTGAGAATTTGAGATTCATTCGGAATCGTATGATTCGTATGCTTGTGTTTGTGTTGTTTGGTGATCTTTCTATCAAGTTCTATTAGATCAAAGATTTTTGTACTTGAAAAAGATTGGAAACCAACGGTTCCCAAACTATAGCCTAGGCAAATCAAACCAATCAATAAGAAAGGTTGTGTTATTGAGAATTTGAGAAACATTCGAAATCGCATGATTCGTAATTTTTGTGTTTGTGTTGTTTGGTGATATTTCTATCAAGCTCTATTAGGTCAAAGATTTTTGGACTAGAAAAAGATTGGAAACCAACGGTTCCCAAACTATAGCCTAGGCAAATCAAACCAATCAATAAGAAAGGTTGTGTTATTGAGAATTTGAGAAACATTCGAAATCGCATGATTCGAAATATTTGTGTTTGTGTTTTTTGGTGATCTTTATATCAAGTTCTATGAGATCAAAGATTTTTGGACCTGAAAAAGATTGGAAACCAACGGTTTGCAAACCATAGCGTAGGCAAATCAAACTAATTAATAAGAAAGGTTGTGTTATTGAGAATTTGAGAAACATTCGGAATCGCATGATTCGTATGCTTATGTTTGTGTTGTTTTGTGATCTTTCTATCAAGTTTATTAGTTCAAAGATTTTTGTACTTGAAAAAGAATCGAAACCAACACTTGCCAAACCATAGGCTAGGCAAATCAAACCAATCAATAAGATAGGTTGTGTTATTGAGAATTTGAGAAACATTCGGAATCGCATGATTCGTATGCTTGTGTTTGTGTTGTTTGGTGAACTTTCTATCAATTTCTATTAGATCAAAGATTTTTGGACTAGAAAAAGATTGGAAACGAACGATTCCCAAACCATTGCCTAGGCAAATCAAACCGATCAATAAGAAAGGTTGTGTTATGGAGAGTTTGAGAAACATTCGAAATCGCATAATTCATATGCTTGTGTTTGTGTTGTTTGGTGATCTTTCTATCAAGTTCTATTAGATCAAAGATTTTTGGACTAGAAAAAGATTGGAACCCAATGGTTCCCAAACTATAGCCTAGGAAAATCAAACCAATCAATAAGAAATGTTGTGTTATTGAGAATTTGAGAAACATTCGGAATCGCATGATTCGTATGCTTGTGTTTGTGTTGTTTTGTGATCTTTCTATCAAGTTTATTAGTTCAAAGATTTTTGTACTTGAAAAAGAATCAAAACCAACACTTGCCAAACCATAGGCTAGGCAAATCAAACCAATCAATAAGATAGGTTGTGTTATTGAGAATTTGAGATACATTCGGAATCGCATGATTCGTATTCTTGTTTTTGTGTTGTTTGGTGATATTTCTATCAAGCTCTATTAGATCAAAGATTTTTGGACTAGAAAAAGATTGGAAACCAACGGTTCTCAAACCATAGCCTAGGTGAATCAAACAAATCAATAAGAAAGGTTTTGTTATTGAGAATTTGAGATACATTCGGAATCGCATGATTCGTATGCTTGTGTTTGTGTTGTTTGGTGATCTTTCTATCAATTTCTATTAGATCAAAGATTTTTGGACTAGAAAAAGATTGGAAACCAACGGTTCTTAAACCATTGCAAAGGCAAATCAAACCAATCAATAAGAAAGGGGTGTTATGGAGAATTTGAGAAACATTCGGAATCGCATAATTCATATGCTTGTGTTTGTGTTGTTTGGTGATCTTTCTATCAAGTTCTATTAGATCAAAGATTTTTGGACTAGAAAAAGATTGGATACCAACGGTTCCTAAACTATAGCTTAGCAAATCAAACCAATAAGAAATGTTGTGTTATTGAGAATTTGAGAAACATTCGGAATCGCATGATTCGTATGTTTGTGTTTGTGTTGTGATCTTTCTATCAAGTTTATTAGTTCAAAGATTTTTGTACTTGAAAAAGAATCGAATCCAACACTTGCCAAACCATAGGCTAGGCAAATCAAACCAATCAATCAGAAAGGTTGTGTTATTGAGAATTTGAGAAACATTCGGGATCGCATGATTCGTATGCTTGTGTTTGTGTTGTTTGGTGATCTTTCTATCAAGTTCTATGAGATCAAAGATTTTTGGACTAGAAAAAGATTGGAAACCAACGGTTCGCAAACCATAGCGTAGGCAAATCAAACCAATCAATAAGAAAGGTTGTGTTATTGAGAATTTGAGAAACATTCGGGATCGCATGATTCGTATGTGATCGGTCCGGGTGTGGGTGGTCAAAATTTAAATTTATAAACCGAACCTCACTTGTAGTAAAGAGATAGGATGTCGAACACACGGGAGTTCGTGTGTTGAGTGTACCGAAAAGACTAAAAAGAGGTAAAGGAAAGGCAAAACGAGGAAAATTAAAAGGAATCACCTCGGACCGACACTTGTCACTTCGGTCCGAGGGTGGATCGAGGTTGATTTGGCCGGGACCGACTTACACTACGTCGGGCCCGATGTACTGGGTACTTCGATTAGGCAAAAATAGTAGATCGGTCTTGCGTTTTTGGGTCCCTTCCCTAACTAGACTTGGGTAATTCCACCCCAATTCAACCAATAAGTGTTGATCCCAGTGAGATCGAGGTTGTTCGCCTTCGATCCCGCCACTCTACACTTCGACCTAAGGGAGCTTTCGCTTCTCCTTCGATGCTAGGTCTAGTGATTGGGTCCGAGACCACTTTCGCTACTCTTACCAATCACAAGCCCTAGGTCCCTTGCTTTCACAAGAGAATTGAAGCTTAGTGTAGAGAGGATTCATAGATCAAGCACTCAAAGGCTATGGAATAGGGGGTTCACACCCAATCCTAGCTAGCGGTTTCCCCCATAGCCCAAAACTATGGAATCTACTCCATGTAGCAAGAGTAAAAAGCAATCAAATGGCAAAGCGAGCAAATCTCAATCATCAAACTCAAATCAAAGCTCAATTGCATTCAAATCTCAAAGGGGTTCACAATATCCAAATCCAAGTCTACTAAACCAAAGCAAAACAAGTACAAACTCACTAATCTCCTCTCCTAGGTCCACCAATTTCCTCTTCTTCTCCTCCTCCTTTCTTCTCCTTGCTTTCCAAGTCTTCCTTGAGCCTTTGAGAGTGATTTTGTGTGTGTATCCTTAAGCTCCCCCCTAATGCTCTCTTAATTAGCTCTAATTATAGCCTCTCATGGATTGGGGACTGTTGGGACGATATTAAGGACGCCAGTCATTAATATCTAAACCAATAATGACCGTCCCTTGTTTTGATAATGACAAACTCAAATGTATTTAACAAGTTGTCCAAGTGTTGATCTCAGGTAAGGTCCAGTGGACGCACATGAGCGAAAAGGACAACAAGTGAACGGCCGTCCCTAAGCCTAAGGGACGCAAGTCATCAGAACTTCCAAAGCTGAGCGTAATTGGCGAAGTTCCTGCGCAGATAGGACGGCGTCCTCATCAAGAAGGGACGCGTGCCAAAATACGGACGAAGTTCAAAATTCAAATCAAGGTCGCCCCAACATGATTACATCACATTCGGCCGTAGTCCTCAGAAGGAAGCTTCCCTTGTCTGGGCACGTGTAGACAACTCCAAAGATGTCGCTTTCCCAGCGATGGTCCCCTATCCACGCGGAGGATTCCCAAACGTCAACAGAGTTGACTTCCTCAAGATGCTCATCGCACCGTTGATGGAAGATCAAGGATCCTGCCAAGCATCAGAGGACGCTAGAGGACAAGAACCACTTCCGCTATAAATACCCCCCAAGGGGTATGCATAGCGGTGTGGACTTTGAAGACTTTCTCTCAAGCTCTCCCGAAGCATTCAAGAACACGAACGAAGATCAAGAAGATCAAGTGAGCTTGAAGCAAGAGAAAGAAAGTCCAACCACATCCAATCCAAAACAAACCACAAAATAGTTAGAGTTGTAGTTTGTCTCTCACAACGAACCGTGAGAGACGTGAGTGATAGCTTCCTTATAGCTAAGAGAGTTAGGTTACTTTGTTAGGTGGAAGGAGTGTTACTAGTGAGGCTAAGGACGGACGCTTAGCTCAGTGAAGTGTAATGACTCACCTAAGTTGTAAGGACTCTCTCTTAATAAGATAAGGACGGCTATTGAAAATCCTCCAAGCGGAGGTAGAGGTTTACCCATATGACTAGTTGGTCTTAGTGGGGTTCCTCTATAAATTCTCGTGTCCATTATCTCATTGCGTTTCCTGTTAAGTCTAATTTCCGCTGCATCTAAAGACGCCCTTAACCCAGTTAAGGACGCCTTCACTAACAGACTTACGATCCAACAATTGGTATCAGAGCAGGCGCTCTAGATTAAGTTTGAGTTGCAGGAAACATGGAGATGGAACCTATAGGTATCTCAAGTGCAAAACCACCTCGCCTGACGGACGGCAACTTCAATCGGTGGAAGACAAGGTTCAAATGCTTCGTGCGTAGTCAAAACTACCAATGCTGGCTGGTAATTAAGAACGGCGACCTCGAAGTTCCTGCCGCCAAGAAGGACAAGGAGGCAGATTGGGGCCCTGAAGAGTTCAAGCTTATGGAAGCAAATGCAAAGGCCATCTATTTTCTACAGACGTCCCTCTATGAAAGGGACGCCACCCGTGTGAGCAATCTCCCAACTGCTAAGCTTCAATGGGAAGCCCTGGAGAAGTATCATGTTGGGACGCCTGAGATGAAAGAAGACGTCCAGTTGGAAGCAAAAAGGGACTTCTACAAATTCAAGATGTTCACAAATGAGACCATCACTGACTACTCCTTTCGCTTTGAGGCCCTTCTAACTAAGTTGAAAAACTTGGGTGTCAAAGAAACGGAGATCACTCAGAGGATGAAGGTTCAAGTCTTGATAGACGGACTCACGGGACCATGGAACTTTGATAGGATGACGTTCAAAGAGAACCAGGCCAACAAGGGACTGTCCATGGAGGAAATTTATGGAAAACTCAAAGGGTATGAAGCAAGAAGAAACCAAGATCTGGCAGAAATGGGAAAGAGTCCCCAGAATGAGCTAGCTTTAACTCTCGCGGCTAGGACGCCAGAGTATGAGCAATACTATCAAAGGCAAAGAGAGATAAACTCAATGCTAGAAGCCAAAACTCAAGAGCACCAAGAGAATCTTCGTCTTCAGGCGTTAGTGGAACGCAAAGGAAAAACAGAAGAACAAATTTCCGAGGAAGATGAATTGGCCCTGTTGAGCAAAACTCTTCGTGCACTGTACAGAAGAGGCAAAGTCCCAAGAATGAAAATGCCTGTCAAGAAAGAATCTCGCAAGCTTACGGATGCAGAGATGAAGGAAATAGTGTGCTACAAATGCAACAGAAAGGGACACATGGCCAAGAAATGTACCACAGGACTAACATCAAAGGAAATGAAGGAAAAGGCGCTTGTTGGTGCATTTGAGGGTGCATGGGACGACCTTGACTCAAGTGATGAAGAGCCAGAAAATCAAGTGGCTTACATGGCTATGGAAGACGCCCCAGAGGACGCCTTTGAGACTGAGCAAGAGATAACCCATGAAACCATGTTAAATTCTCTTGAAAAATGTTCAAAACCAAAGCTCATTAAGTTGATAACTCAAATCATGCAAGAAAGCTATGCTATGAAACAAAGCTTTGAAGAAGCTGAGTCCGAAAATATTGTTGTGGAATGTGAAAATTGTAGTACCATGTCTTTTCAACTAGAGTCCTCTCAGGAAGAAGTTAAGTCCCTTAAAAGTCAGATTGTGTGCTTAAAGCTCGAAAATGCTAGTCTTAGGGATGAGGTCAAAGTTCTAGGAAAGAGTCCGATGACTGAAACTGTGAACCCAATAGTTTTTGTTCCAGCTAGGAAAGGACTAGGGTATGAATCAGGATCAAAGAACTCTCTCCCTAGTGACTTTGAAGCTAGCAAGACTACTGAACTAGAGCTTGAGAGGGAAAAGACAAAGAATCTAGAAGAGCGGATTAGAGTTCTAGAGAGTGGTGAGAAAGGACAAAAGGACTACTATACAAATTCTGTCAGTCACAAAATCTACAAGAATATTGCTAAGGGAAAAGGATCTAAGGTAGTGGACCCCGAGAAAATGAAAGAGAATAGAATTCAGCGTCCTAACAAAAAGTACTACCTTGGAAATTATTATAGGACGTGCTGGCATTGTGGCAAAGGACACTACCAGTATGAGTGTCTTAAGCTGAAACAAGATCTTGAAAATGGAAAGAAGGCTAGAACTAGACGTGAGAATGCTAAACCTAAATCTGTTGATAGGACGCATGCTAGTGTGCCAAATGCTCAATCTCCTAGGACGCATGCTAGAAGATCAAATGATGTGAATGTTTATGATCATTTGCCCATGAAGAAGTTTTACCCATGTAACGAACCAGGTAGGGGTCACCTTGCTTGGGTCGCAAAGAACTAACTCTTCTTTTCAGGTGGAAGTGAGAGGAAGCCCGTGGATCATCGATAGTGGCGCTTCAAATCATATGACTGGAAGCCAGATCCATCTCACTTCTATCCAAACAAATGCCACGGGAGGAACTGTCTCGTTTGGCAACAAGGGCAAAGGAAAAATCAAAGGGACGGGCACCACAAAGCTGAATCAATCCATAAGTGCGTCCAAAGTTAGTCTTGTCGAAGGACTAGGCTTCAACCTCCTTAGTGTCTCCCAAATATGTGATCAAGGTGAAAACCTAGTCACATTTGACTCTAAGGAATGCCTAGTCATCAACAAGAAAACAAATCAAGTCATTCTCAAAGGGACTCGTGAAAACAATGTCTACATCTTCAATCAAAGATTCAAGCCTGCATCCAAGTTGTGTTTATCTGTCTCCGCCGTGGACGCCGATCTTTGGCATCGACGTCTAGGACACGCGGGACCTAGCACAATTTTCAAGCTTCATCAAAAGGATCTTGTAAGAGGTCTTCCCCGAATTAATCCTGAGCAAATTGAGCAATGTGAAGCATGCATAAAAGGGAAGCAGACAAGATCGTCCTTCAAATCCAAGAATGAAGTGAGCACAAAGAAGCCATTAGAACTTCTTCACATGGACTTGTGTGGACCCATGCAAACCCAAAGCTATGGTGGAAAAAGGTACATGTATGTCATTGTAGATGATTTTTCAAGATTCACTTGGGTTCTTTTCTTGGTGTCAAAAGCAGATGCCTTCGGGATGTTCAAAATCTTCATCAAGCAAGTAGAAGTTGCTCTAGGGACGAGTTTGAAAGCTCTAAGGTCAGATCATGGAACGGAGTTTAAAAACTCAGAGTTTCTTGACTTCTGTGACCCACAAGGAGTCTCCCACAACTTCTCCTCTCCTCGAACTCCTCAGCAAAATGGTGTTGTTGAAAGAAAGAATAGGACGCTGGAAGACATGGCAAGGACGATGCTTTTGACTAGCAGCGTCCCCAAACACTTCTGGGCAGAAGCTGTTGCCACCGCAACCTACATTGTCAATCGAGCTATGATTCGTCCATTGCTCAAAAAGACGTCCTATGAGCTCTTGAATGGAAGAAAGCCAAACATTTCACACCTCAAAGTCTTTGGGTGTAAATGCTTCATTCACAACAACGGCAAAGACAACATCGGCAAATTTGATGCTAGGAGTGATGAAGGAATATTTCTTGGGTACTCCCTCACAAGCAAAGCCTATAGAGTCTTCAACAAACGGACTCTTAAGCTTGAGGAAAGTATCCATGTAGTATTCAAAGAAAATGCTTCTCTCAAGAAAGAACCAAGTAAGAAGGAATGTCGCTCCTCTCCTAGGGATGATGACGAAGATGATGAAGAAGAACCAAGAGGCTCCTCCGTCAAATACTATGTTCCTGGGAACGCCCCTGAGTCTCGTGATGAGGTCTTAATGGGAGTTCCTAGTGAACAACAAGAGCCTTCTCAAACTTGGTCGCTAAACCAAGTTGAGGCCGGTGAATCAAGTCAACAAGGAGAAAGACACAGTGTGGACGCTCCAGCTGAGGGGGAACACACTGAGCCAATCAATGAAGATGACGGATTTGATTCTGATGAGTCTGATTGGACGGACCCTAGGTGAACCCCTGCCAGGGACGCTACTCATAGGGGATCCAACCTTTCAAGACTTCACTCAACAGATCAAATCATCTCAGACTTCTCAAAAGGAGTCCAAACAAGATCAGCTGTGAATCAGTCCCTCAACGCCAACATAGCGTTCTGTGCCTTCAACGCCTTTGTATCCTTAGTTGAACCTAAGAATGTAAAGGAAGCACTCCAAGACGCTGATTGGATTCAATCCATGCAAGAAGAACTCAATCAGTTCGAGAGGAACAAAGTTTGGACCCTCGTCCCTAGACCGAGAAACAAAAACATAATAGGGACGAGGTGGGTCTATAGAAACAAGCTTGATGAAAGTGGCCGCGTATCAAGGAACAAAGCAAGGCTTGTGGCTCATGGCTATAGGCAAGAGGAAGGGATCGATTATGATGAGACCTTCGCTCTTGTCGCTAGAATTGAAGCCATTCGCCTCCTCATTGCCTACGCCGCCCACAAGGGGTTCAAGCTCTTTCAAATGGATGTCAAGACAGCCTTTCTCAATGGCAAGCTTAAAGAAGAAGTGTATGTCGCTCAACCTCCAGGATTTGAGGACGCTGATCACCCTGATCATGTGTATTTCTTGGACAAGAAACTCTATGGACTCAAGCAAGCCCCTCGTGCATGGTACGATAGGTTTGCGTCCTTTCTCTTGTCCAACGGGTACACACGAGGTAACATTGACAAAACACTATTCTTAAAGAAAGTTCTTAAAGATGTTTTGATTGTCCAAGTCTATGTCGATGACATAGTCTTTGGAAGCACTAACATGAAACTTGTAGAGGAATTCAAGAACTTGATGAGCAGTGAGTTTGAGATGTCCCTCATAGGAGAACTCAACTTCTTCTTAGGACTCCAAATCACCCAGCTCAAAGATGGGACGCGCATTCACCAACAAAAATAAATCCGTGAAATGCTCGAGAAGTATGGAATGAACTCTTCAAAATCCATTGATACTCCCATCTCCCCCAACACTCGCCTTTATGCTGATGAAGAAGGCAAGAGTGTAGATCAAAAGCTCTACAGAGGAATGATAGGGTCCTTGCTATACCTGACGGCAAGTCGTCCCGACATCATGTTCGCTGTGTGCTTGTGTGCTCGCTTCCAAGCAAATCCAAAGGAGTCCCACATGCAAGAGGTCAAGAGAATCTTCAGATACCTCAAGGGACGAGATGACCTATGCCTATGGTATCCCAAAAGAACGTCCCTAAACCTGGTAGCGTACTCTGACGCAGACTACGCTGGCCATGTGGTGAATAGGAAGAGCACATCCGGCATGGCACAATTCCTTGGTTCATGTCTTGTATCTTGGGGATCCAAAAAGCAAAACTCCGTGGCACTCTCAACCGCGGAAGCTGAGTACGTTGCTGCTGCTTCGTGCTGTTCACAAGTCCTATGGATCAAGTACCAACTTGAAGATTATGGTACGTTCCTCGACACAGTCCCTATCTTGTTTGATAACACCAGTGCTATAAGTATTGCCAAGAATCCTGTTCATCATTCTAGGACGAAGCATATTCATATAAGACATCACTTTCTTCGTGATAATGTTGAACTTGGATTAATTAATTAAGGTAGATCATGTTAGGACTGAAGACCAAGTGGCCGATATTTTCACAAAAGCACTTGATAGACGTCCCTTCGAGCACCTTCGGTTGCTTTTGGGGATGATAACTTTCAAATGATCAAGTCCCGTTCTATTATTCTCTCCATGCTTCGCTATGTTTTGTTCAGAACTCGTTTTAAAGTAATGTATTCATTTAAATTCATCTTTAAAGGACGCTAGTCTAAGACATATGTTTTGCGTGTGTTTTTGAACGGTATTTAATTCGCTTTTCATCTCAAGAGTATCCCTGATCAAACTACCCTCATTATAAGCCGAAATGATGGGAACTCTAAGCTTACCTAAGCCGAGAATCTTGCAAACGCGTCCTATGAGCGTTCTTTGTTTTATCTTTACGGGACGTACTTGCTTGATTTTCAAAAATGGTTCTAAGTGATCAAAGGGACGCGTGTTAAGAGCTGAGAGTTGTCCGTACAGAGTTCTAAGTTCAGAGGTTGAGATCAGTGTTTGGGACGCCGTGGTTTAGTTCTGAGTATTGCAGTGTTGTGTGCCTAAAGGGCGCCAAGTCAGAGTCCTTTACAGTTGTGAGATTTTGAAATTTGAAAGAAGAAAGTTGAACCGTTTCGGAGAAGTTGAACGCAGATCTCGAGATATGTGCAACGGGTGCAAAACAGCTGTGTTTCTTAGCAAAGAAGGAAGCCACGTGCTGGATTGCGGATGGAGGAAGTCATGTGATAATACCCTTTTACCCTTGACCGTTCCAATTCGTTTTCTTCCTACAAATAGGCCCCTGTTCCCTTCTGAAAAACCTTCTTTGTTCCCCTGCCATTTACACCAAATTAACAACGTCTAAGATCTCGCAAGATCTTCAAATCTCTCTTCCCGAAATCAACTTCCCAACCCTAATCTTCATCTATAAAACCATCTTCTCAAATGGCAAACACCAGAGCTACCAAAAACCCTTCACCCTCGTCGGCGGCGAAAAACCCTAGCTCCTCGAGATCTCCTCCGGTGAGAGGCCGGTCATTAATGGACTCGAGAGGCAGACCTTCCGGCCGCCAAGAACCATCTCGCCACCTTTCCTCTTCTCAATCCACCCAACGCCGCCACTCCACCACCCCTCCTCAGCAACATCGCTCCCAACCTCCTCCACAAAAATCCCAATCATCTCGCCCTCAATCCAAACCCTCACAAAAACGCTTCCAATTTCTTGAGAGGCCGTTTAAACCCGAGCCAGAACCAGCACACTCTGCCAAAGGCACTATCCAAGGTCTCCCCTCCCAACCAAAGCGCCGTCCTCCTCTTGACCCCCTAATTGAGGACTGGCTAGAGAAAGAGCCTCGGACGCTCGCCAACATTTGCCTACGGGCGTCCGCTCATGACCACCCCCCCAAAGTCCAACGCCTCCTACACTACTTCATGGTCACATATGTCCAACCCCGCCTCAAAGAAACCAATCACACCAACCCACCCTTTATGGGGCCTGGCATCATATCCGACACTTTCGGTGGGACGGTTGACGAGCTCGCCAAACTCCTCCCCGACATCATGGAGTTCTTGGTGGCTCCTGCTGGCTCCGTCCCATCACAGAAACGGAAGCGGACCTCCTCCTCATCCCCCTCC
This sequence comes from Polygonum maritimum, assembly GCA_963924305.1. NCBI lineage: Eukaryota > Viridiplantae > Streptophyta > Magnoliopsida > Caryophyllales > Polygonaceae > Polygonum > Polygonum maritimum. The sequence goes on along the minus strand of OZ002733.1, from coordinate 30,843,043 downwards.
AAACCACAAGCCAAAGGGCCTCCCTCCTCCTCCCAAGTCACCCCGGTCCCTTCCTCCCCGCCTCCCGCCCCTAAAAGACGCTTGAAGACGTCTGCTGAGCTTGAGGGCGTGACCGATCAACAAATGGCAGCCATCCGCCTCTCGGAGCTGCAAATAGAGAGAGAGGAAAAGGCCAGGCAAGAGCAGGCCGAAAAGGACGCCATTGCTGCGGCGATCCAACAAAGCCTGCAAGACGTCCCTCGCCTTCCTCCTCCCAGAGCTTCAACTCCTCCTCCTCCTCCGCCCGCTAAGGTCGTCGAGGAAACTGCTCAAGTCCAAGGGACGCCTCCCTCAACCGTCCCTACCGAGTCCTTGGCACGGACTCCAGCGGTGGACGCGCCTCCTACTGAACAGGCGTTCGCTGCTGAGGACACTGAAATGGCCGAGTCCCATGAGCAAGGGGACGAGGCCTCAGACGAAGAGGACGCTCCTCACCAGGATGAGGATCCTGAGGGCGAGGAGGGAGACGGCGATGAAGAAGACGCCGGCGATGAAGTGATAGTGAGCAACGGCAGTAAACAAAAACGCATGAAGAAGATTCTATCGCCGCTCCTGTTCACCGCCCAGTTCCTAGAGGACAATCAGCGCCAAGAGTTTTTGGAACTACTTGAGTTCCAGGGATGGACGCACCTTGGTGCAGAGGCCGCTGAAGTCGACCCCGAACAGGTTCTCCGCTTTTACTCAAAGTTTGAAATATCCGAAGTAAAAGGGAAGGCTCAAGGGACGTTCGAAATTGATGGGGACGAGTACTCAATTGCTGAGGGTACCGTCCGCAACATGCTAGGCCTGAGTCCTTCTCCTCCAGACGCTCTCCATGACCTGCCCAACAAGAATTTCGGTCGGTTCTCCCAGGAAGAGATCTTCAATCGCATTTTCAACGGGAGACAGCCAGTCGCCAAGGACAGAGTCGCTCACTGCCTATCCAAGACGGGCGTCCTTGCGCATCACTTCATTGTGCGCATGGTCGTGCCCCGCCAAGAAAAGAAGTCTATAGTCCAGATCACTGACAGTATCTTGCTGGACGCCTTCTTATAACGCAAGCCAATCAATTTGCCGCGGGTAATCTTGGAGCATATGGGCAAGTGCACAGGCGGCAGGCATTCTCTTCCCTTCCCCGGCCTCGTAAAGCAGATCATGAAGCAGCAAGGCCTCTACGTCCCCAAAGCAGAACAGACCTTCGGGATTCATTGGGACGTCAGGCAAATCACACTTTCTCCGGTTCGCAAGTTGAGGTGTGATGAGCCGCTCCCATCCGTAAAGAGGCAGCTGGCCAAGGAGAAAAAGGAAGCTGAGCGCAAACCTAAGGCTGCTGCTGCTGCCCAAAGCGCTCAAGGTGATCCAGAGGCTGGGAACTTACAAGTTGTTGGGACGCCGGTAGAGGACGCTGCTGATGAAGAGGACGAGCTCGATGGTATGAGCGTCCCTGATGAGGCCGAGCGTCACTCTACGAAGTATCTGATGGGCATGATGATAGAGAGCCAGTGCATGATGATTGATCTAATTCAGCAGGTTCACGACACCCTCCACACCCACACAGAACTTCTTGAGCGCAACAACGAGCTCCTTGCACAGAACAACCATCTTCAGGAGCAACACCTCAAGGCCCTCGGCAAGCGTCCCCGAAAATGATCACCTTCCCTCCTCCAACCCCTGAAACAATTTATCTCTTCCTTTTTTTTTGCTAAGACAATGGGACGCTGTCCCCGTTTTGAACTATGTGTTTTGAATGTTTGTAATGATCGTACTTCTGTTGCTTTATAAATGCCGTTCATTACATCTGTGCTTCATTTTTGTCTAAGCGTTCTTTACTTTAGTTATGACTTTGTGCTTGCATGCTTTTCGACTTGTTCTCCTTTTCGATGATGCCAAAAGGGGGAAGTATAGTTTTGCAGAGATGCAATTGTCTTTAAGTTATCATAGAAAGCATGTGTTTAGGGGGAATTTCGGCCAAGTCCAAAGGACGCTAGTAGAAAATAAAAGAGAACGCACTTAAAAGAATGTGTTGCATGCCAACCTAAGCTGAAAAGAAAATCAAGTGTAGTCTCCCATGCTAAAAGCTTTACTTCTGTGCGTATTATCTGAAAGAGTTTGTCATCATCAAAAAGGGGGAAATTGTTGGGATGATATTAAGGACGCCAGTCATTAATATCTAAACCAATAATGACCGTCCCTTGTTTTGATAATGACAAACTCAAATGTATTTAACAAGTTGTCCAAGTGTTGATCTCAGGTAAGGTCCAGTGGACGCACATGAGCGAAAAGGACAACAAGTGAACGGCCGTCCCTAAGCTGAAGGGACGCAAGTCATCAGAACTTCCAAAGCGGAGCGTAATTGGCGAAGTTCCTGCGCAGATAGGACGGCGTCCTCATCAAGAAGGGACGCGCGCCAAAATACGGACGAAGTTCAAAATTCAAATCAAGGTCGCCCCAACATGATTACATCACGTTCGGCCGTAGTCCTCAGAAGGAAGCTTCCCTTGTCTGGGCACGTGTAGACAACTCCAAAGATGTCGCTTTCCCAGCGATGGTCCCCTATCCACGCGGAGGCTTCCCAAGCGTCAACAGAGTTGACTTCCTCAAGATGCTCATCGCACCGTTGATGGAAGATCAAGGATCCTGCCAAGCATCAGAGGACGCTAGAGGACAAGAACCACTTCCGCTATAAATACCCCCCAAGGGGTATGCATAGAGGTGTGGACTTTGAAGACTTTCTCTCAAGCTCTCCCGAAGCATTCAAGAACACGAACGAAGATCAAGAAGATCAAGTGAGCTTAAAGCAAGAGAAAGAAAGTCCAACCACATCCAATCCAAAACAAACCACAAAATAATTAGAGTTGTAGTTTGTCTCTCACAACGAACCGTGAGAGACGTGAGTGATAGCTTCCTTATAGCTAAGAGAGTTAGGTTACTTTGTTAGGTGGAAGGAGTGTTACTAAGGAGGCTAAGGACGGACGCTTAGCTCAGTGAAGTGTAACGACTCACCTAAGTTGTAAGGACTCTCTCTTAATAAGATAAGGACGGCTATTGAAAATCCTCCAAGCGGAGGTAGAGGTTTACCCATAAGACTAGTTGGTCTTAGTGGGGTTCCTCTATAAATTCTCGTGTCCATTATCTCATTGTGTTTCCTGTTAAGTCTAATTTCCGCTGCATCTAAGGACGCCCTTAACCCAGTTAAGGACGCCTTCACTAACAGACTTACGATCCAACAGGGACCAAGGAATTCCCAATTTAGAAGAAGGGCAAACTTGGAAGATCACAACATTGTGCCTTGGGGCCTAATCTTCTCAATCGCCGACTCGGACCGACACGGGGCAACCTCGGGCCCGACGTTGGGAACATCGGTCCCGTTCTCTGGTGCTTCGATCTCGGGCCCGACTTGGTATGAACTCGATCCTGGGCCTCGGTCCTTCTTCTCTTCTTGGTTTTCCTTGAGTTCCTCTTCATTCTTGGCATGGCTCTTCCTCTCCTTAGCTCCCGAGCTTGACTCCCCTTTGGATACTCCTCCAAAACGTCCTCTTTTGTGCCATTTTCCCTACAAAATAAAACAAACTCGCGTAGTTTCCGAATCTAGAAGAAAACCGGGAACTAAGCTAAAAAGGAACGAAACTAACAAGGAAAAGAAAGAAAGACACTTATTTACAAGGGAAATTAACTACTAAAACACCACCAAAATGAGAGACATCAGAATACCCCATACTTAAACTTGCTTGTCCTCAAGCAATAACAATGTAAGCAAGACCGAAGCACAATCTTCAAGTAAAGCCCCTTATGAAAAATCAAGTAAGCACAAGTGATAGACATGCAAGCAAGATTATCATCACACATGATCAAGTGTTCAAGGAATAAAGTTTAATACAACAAAGCCTCACTTTAGGTATGTGGAAATGTGTATCACTCATCATGTGTTTAGGTTTGACAACGAACACTCATACTCAACAATCATGCAAGTAAAGACTTTACTATTGAAGATAATATCACCAATTCCTCCACCTAGAGATGCCTATTACAATGCAAACAAAGAATATGAACTTGGCTCAATGGAGGTCCTCAAAGAGGTTCCATTCGGCCGGGTTGTAATGGGCTTTTGGTATTTCTCAAGGTAGGAATTATTTTGGTCTTGTGGTGCTTACAAGGGGATTGAACTTTATAGTCTCTCACCAAACTTACCAAATTCTTCCACTTTGAACTTTCACTCATCCAAAAGACTTTGATTTTTCTTCTTTCTCAACTTTCAACCCACTTTTCACTTAACATCCCACTTCATCTTTGCACTACACTTTTTGTTGGATTTTTCACACTTTTTTTTCACATAGGATCGACTTGCACTATAACTCGGGCTGTTGGATCGTAAGTCTGTTAGTGAAGGCGTCCTTAACTGGGTTAAGGGCGTCCTTAGGTGCAGCGGAAATTAGACTTAGTAGGAAACGCAATGAGATAATGGACACGAGTATTTATAGAGAAACCCCACTAAGACCAACTAGTCTTATGGGTAAACCTCTACCTCCGCTTGGAGGATTTTCAATAGCCGTCCTTATCTTATTAAGAGAGAGTCCTTACAACTTAGGCGAGTCGTTACACTTCACTGAGCTAAGCGTCCGTCCTTAGCCTCACTAGTAACACTCCTTTCCGCCTAACAAGTAACCTAACTCTCTTAGCTATAAGGAAGCTATCACACACGTCTCTCACGGTTCGTTGTGAGAGACAAACTACAACTCTAACTATTTTGTGGTTTGTTTTGCATTTGATGTGGTTGGACTTTCTTTCTCTTGCTTCAAGCTCATTTGATCTTCTTGATCTTCATTCGTGTTCTTGAATGCTTCGGGAGAGCTTGAGAGAAAGTCTTCAAAGTCCACACCGCTATGCATACCCCTTGGGGGGTATTTATAGCGGAAGTGGTTCTTGTCCTCTAGCGTCCTCTGATGCTTGGCAGGATCCTTGATCTTCCATCAACGGTGCGATGAGCATCTTGAGGAAGTCAACTCTGTTGACGCTTGGGAAGCCTCCGCGTGGATAGGGGACCATCGCTGGGAAAGCGACATCTTTGGAGTTGTCTACACGTACCCAGACAAGGGAAGCTTCCTTCTGAGGACTACGGCCGAACGTGATGTAATCATGTTGGGGCGGCTGGTGCGATCCCTTCCCTTACTCCCAAGGAAGAGGAAGACGCCATGACAATGCGTTCGGACGGACCCATTACTCGAGCTCGTGCTAAGGCCATCGCTCAAGCAACAGCGTCCTTTGTATGGCGAGCCTCTCAGTCCTTTAGCTTAGTCCCTGAAGAACCACCTACATGGGTGCTGAGCGTCCTTAAAGCCAATCCTGAGGAAGGGGCCCTGGCGTCCCTACCGGCACCCTAGAAGTCCCCATCTCTAGAGGACGCCTGCTGCCAAGGACAATCCTAGGGACTGCACCAGGGCGTCCCAAAAATTCCAACAGCTTCCCTTCTAGCGTCCTCAGCATTAGAGTCCCTCAGCTCATGAGCAGAGTCCTCAGCAGAGTCCTTAGCAGAGTCCTTAGCAGAGTCCTCAGCAAAGTCCTCAGCAGAGTCCCTCAGCTCATGAAGAGAGTCCTCAGCAGAGTCCCTAAGACTTGTTTGTTCTAGTCTTTGTCTTTCCTTTTCCTAGCTAGCTAATGGATAAGTATTACCTTTTGTAGTAGAGACAAGAATATTAGATCAGATTAGTTGTCTGGTCATTTATAGTATGCATAGGGTATTGGGCCAAGACTTGCATGTTTTAGGCCCAGCCCATAAATGCTAGGGTTTCCTTTTGTTGCCTAAGAGTCTCCACTATATAAGGAGCTCTCCTCTCTTGTAATCTTCACGTTTGCAATCAATGAGTTTTGGCTTGAATCGAGTGATATCTCTTCCCCAAAACCGTGAACGTCAACCCTTCTATCCCTCTTCTCCGACGCCCTCCTTTCCCCGACCTACCGGTCGTTTCCTCGTTCGACGGCGAGTTCTTCCACCCGTCGAGTCCTTACCACCGTCCCTACCACATCCACCAGCGTCCCTACCATCGTCCCTCTTCCAACGTCCCTACCGTAGTTACCAGCGTCCCTTCCACAGCTACCAGAGTCCCTACCACAGCTACTAGAGTCCCTACCTCAACTACCAGCTTCCTTACCACCACTACCACCTTCCATAACTCCGCTTCCACCTCCTTATGTTCCCTCAATAGTGGGATAAGGCCCAACTCGTAACCTAGATCCTTGGCCAAGCGAGTCCTTCTTGGAGTTCCTAGAAGGCGCACGCATCAGCGGCCTTGATTTGAATTTGAACTTCGTCCGTATTTTGGCGCGCGTCCCTTCTTGATGAGAACGCCGTCCTATCTGCGCAGGAACTTCGCCAATTACGTTCAGCTTTGGAAGTTCTGATGACGTGCGTCCCTACAGCTTAGGGACTGCCGTTCACTTGTTGTCCTTTTCGCTCATGTGCGTCCACTGGAGCTACCTGGGATCAACACTCGGACAACTTGTTAAATACATTTGAGTTTGTCATTATCAAAACAAGGGACGATCATTATCGATTTAGATATTAATGACTGGCGTCCTTAATATCGTCCCAACAATTTCCCCCTTTTTGATGATGACAAACTCTTTCAGATAATACGCACAGAAGTAAAGCTTTTAGCATGAGAGAGTACACTTGATTTTCTTTTCAGTTTAGGTTGGCATGCAACACATTCTTTTAAGTGCGTTCTCTTTTATTTTCTACTAGCGTCCTTTGGATTGGCCGAAATTCCCCCTAAACACATGCTTTCTATGATAACTTAAAGACAATCGCATCTCTGCAAAACTATACTTCCCCCTTTTGGCATCATCGAAAAGGAGAACAAGTTGAAAAGCATGCAAGCACAAAGTCATAACTAAAGAAAGGAACGCTTAGACATGATGAATCACAAATGTAATGAACGGCATTCATAAAGCAATAGAAGTACGATCATTACAGACATTCAAACACATAGTTCAAAACGGGGACAGCGTCCCAATGTCTTAGCAAAAACCAAAGAAAAGATAAATTGTTTCAGGGGTTTGAAGAGGGAGGGTGATCATTTGCGTGGACGCTTGCCAAGGGCCTTGAGGTGTTGCTCCTGAAGATGGTTGTTCTGGGCAAGGAGCTCGTTGTTGCGCTCAAGAAGTTCTGTGTGGGTGTGGAGAGTGTCGTGAACCTGCTAAATTAGATCAATCGTCATGCACTGGTTCTCTATCATCATGCCCATCAGATACTTCGTAGAGTGTCTCTCGGCCTCATCAGGGACGCTCATACTATCGAGCTCGTCCTCTTCATCAGTAGCGTCCTCTACCGGCGTCCCAACTACTTGTAAGTTCTCAACCTCTGGATCACCTTGAGCTCTTTGAGCAGCAGCAGCAGCCTTAGCTTTGCGCTCGGCTTTCTTTTTCTCCTTGGCCAGCTGCCTCTTCACCGATGGGAGTGGCTCATCACACTTCAATTTGCCAACTGGAGGAAGTGTGATTTGCCTGACGTCCCAATGAATCCCGAAGGTCTGTTCTGCTTTGGGGACGTAGAGGCCTTGCTGCTTCATGATCTGCTTTACGAGGCTGGGGAAGGGAAGAGAGTGCCTGCCTCCTGTGCACTTGCCCATGTGCTCCAAGATTACCCGCGGTAAATTGATCGGCTTGCGTTCTAAGAAGGCGTCCAGCAAGATACTGTCAGTGATCTGGACTATCGACTTCTTTTCTTGGCGGGGGACGACCATGCGCACAATGAAGTGATGCGCAAGGACGCCCGTCTTGGAGAGACAGTGAGCGACCCTGTCCTTAGCAACTGGCTGTCTCCCGTTGAAAATTCGGTTGAAGATTTCTTCCTGGGAGAACCGACCGAAATTCTTGTTGGGGAGGTGATGGAGAGCATCGGGCGAAGAAGGACGCAGGTGTTGGATCGTAAGTCAGTTAATGAGGGCGTCCTGAACTAGGTTAAGGGCGTCCTTTAGTGCAGCGGAAAGTAGACTTAACAGAATACAAGATAAGATAAGTGAACACAGGTATTTATAGAGGAACCCCACTAAGACCAACTAGTCTTGTGGGTAAACCTCTACCTTCGTTGGAGGATTTTCAATAGCCGTCCCTTATCTTATTGAGAGTGAGTCCTTACAACTTAGGCGAGTCGTTACACTTCTCTGAGCTAAGCGTCCGTCCTTAGTCTCACTAGTAACACTCCTTTCAACCTAACAAGTAACCTAACACTCTTAGCTATAAGGTAGCTATCACTCACGTCTCTCACGGTTCGTTGTGAAAGACAAACTACAACTCTAATTGATTTGTGGTTTGTTTTGGATTTGATGTGGTTGGACTTTCTTTCTCTTGCTTCAAGCTCACTTGATCTTCTTGATCTTCGTTCGTGTTCTTGAATGCTTCGGGAGAGCTTGAGAGAAAGTCTTCAAACTCCACACCGCTATGCATACCCCTTGGGGGGGTATTTATAGCGGAAGTGGTTCTTGTCCTCTAGCGTCCTCTGAGACTTGGCAGGATCCTCGATCTTTGATCAACGGTGCGATGAGCCTCTTGAGGAAGTCAACTCTGTTGACGCTTGGGAAGCCTCCGCGTGGGTAGGGGACCATCGCTGGGAAAGCGACATCTTTGGAGTCGTCTACACGTGCCCAGACAAGGGAAGCTTCCTTCTGAGGACTACGGCCGGACGTGATGTAATCATGTTGGTGCGGCCTTGATTTGAATTTGAACTTCGTCCGTATTTTGGCGCGCGTCCCTTCTTGATGAGGACGCCGTCCTATCTGCGCAGGAACTTGGCTAATTACGTTTAGCTTTGGAAGTTCTGATGACGTGCGTCCCTACAGCTTAGGGACTGCCGTTGACGTGTTGTCCTTTTCGCTCATGTGCGTCCACTGGACTTACCTGAGATCAACACTTGGACAACTTATCAAATACCTTTGAGTTTGTCATTATCAAAACAAGGGACGATCATTATTGGTTTAAATATTAATGACTGGCGTCCTTAATATCGTCCCAACAATTTCCCCCTTTTTGATGATGACAAACTCTTTCAAACAGTACGCACAGAAGTAAAGCTTTTAGCATGAGAAACTACACTTGATTTTCTTTTCAGCTTAGGTTGTCATGCAACACATTCTTTTAAGTGCGTTCTATTTTATTCCTAACTAGCGTCCTTTGGACTTGGCCGAAATTCCCCCTAAACACATGCTTTCTATGACAACTTAAAGACAATCGCATCTCTGCAAAACTATACTTCCCCCTTTTGGCATCATCGAAAAGGAGAACAAGTTGAAAAGCATGCAAGCACAAAGGCATAACTAAATAAAGGAACACTTAGACACAGTGAATCACAAATGTAATGAACGCCATTCAAGAGAAATAGAGTACGATCATTACAAACATTCAACAAATAGTGTTCAAAACGGGGACATCGTCCCATTGTCTTAACAAAAGATAAACTGTTTCAGGGTTAGAGAGGGGGGAGGTGATCATTTGCGTGGACGCTTGCCAAGGGCCTTGAGGTGTTGCTCCTGAAGATGGTTGTTCTGGGCAAGGAGCTCGTTGTTGCGCTCAAGAAGTTCTGTGTGGACGTGAAGGGTGTCGTGAACCTGTTGAATTAGATCTATCATCATGCACTGGTTCTCGATCATCATGCCCATCAAATACTTCGTTGAGTGCTTCTCGGCCTCATCAGGGACGCTCATACCATCGAGCTCGTCCTCTTCATCAGCAGCGTCCTCTGCTGGCGTCCCAACGACTTGAACATTTTCAGCTTCAGGATCGCCTTCTCCAGTTTCAGCAGCAGCAGCCGCTTGAGCTTTCCTCTCAGCTTTAGCTTTCCGCTCAGCCTCTTTCCGTTCCTTTTCCATTTGGCGCTTGACGGACGGGAGGGGCTCATCACACCTGAGTTTTCCAACTGGAGGGAGTGTGATTTGCCTGACGTCCCAATGAATGCCAAAGGAACGTTCTTGTTTAGGAGCATAGAGTCCTTGCTGCTTCAGAATTTGCTTGACCAGGCCGGGGAAGGGAAGAGAGTGCCTGCCTCCTGTGCACTTGCCCATGTGTTCCAAGATTACCCGGGCCAAGTTTATCGGCTTGCGTTCCAAGAAGGCGTCCAAGAGAATACTATCAGTGATCTGAACAATGGACTTTTTCTCTTGGCGGGGGACGACCATGCGCACAATGAAGTGATGCGCAAGGACGCCCGTCTTGGTGAGGCAATGAGCGACTCTGTCCTTAGCATCTGGCTGTCTCCCATTGAATATTCTGCTGAGGATTTCGTCCTGGGAGAAGCGGGCAAAGTTCTTGCAAGGCAGATCATGCAGAGCATCCGGAGGAGAAGGACGCAGGCCTAGCATTTTGCGGACGGTGCCCTCAGCAACTGAGTACTCGTCCCCATCTATTTCAAACGTCCCCTGAGGCTTCCCGTTTACTTCTGTGATTTCAAACTTGGTGTAGAAACGGAGAACCTCATCAGGGTCAACATCGGCGGCCTTAGCGCCTAAGTGCGTCCATCCCTGGAACTCAAGTAGGTCCAAGAACTCTTTGCGCTGGTTCTCTGCCAGAAACTGGGCGGTGAAGAGGAGCGGCGATAGGATTTTCTTGAAGCGTTTCTACTTGGAGCCATTGCTCACTATCACTTCATCACCAGCATCTTCTTCATCTCCATCTCCCTCCTCGTCCTCAGGTTCCTCATCCTGGGGAGGGGCGTCCTCTTCATCTGAGGCTTCGTTCCGTTGTTCTTGGAACTCAACCATTGCAGTGTCCTTAGCAGTGGACGCCTGTTCTGGGGGAGGCGCGTCCACCGCTGTAGTCCTTGCCAAGGACTCTGTAGGGACGGTTGAAGGAGGCGTCCCTTTAACTTTTGTACTTTCCTCAACAACCGGAGCAGGCGGAGGAGGAGGAGGAGTTGAAGCTCTGGGAGGAGAGGAAGTAGGAGTTCGGATCTTAGCTTTGGTGGGGGGGGGGGCAGACGAGGTGCTGGGCGGAACCACGGAGATCGGTTTCACTTTGAGCGGAGCAGAGGGAGGAGGCGGCAGTTTAGCAGGAGTAGCGTCCTTGGCCTGGACCTGGACTTGTGGAACGTCCTTGGCCTGGACTTGAGGAGCGTCCTCTACCCTTGGAGGAGGTGGAGGGAGTTGAGGAATGTCCTGCATACTCGCTTGGATCGCCTTCTCAACGGCATCCTTCTCTGCTTGCTCTTGCTCTTGGCGCGCCTTCTCCTCTTTTTCCAGTTGAATTTCGGAGAGGTGAATGGCGGCCATTTCATCATCCGTGACGCCCTCAAGCTGAGCAGAGGTCTTGAGGCGTCGCTTTGGGGCAGGAGGTGGGGAGGAAGGGACTGGGGTTACTTGGGAGGAGGAGGGAGGGCCTTTGAGTTGGAGCTGTTGAGAGGGAGGGGGAGAGGACGGCCTTTTTCTCTTCTGGGATGGGACGGAGCCCGCAGGAGATACCAAAAACTCCATGATATCAGGGAGGAGTTTGGCGAGCTCGTCGACCGTCCCTTTAAACATGTCGGAAATGATGGCCGGTCCCATGAAAGGGGGGTTTTTATAGTTGGTCTCTTGAAGGCAAGGCTTGACATAGGTCGTCATGAAGTAATGCATAAGCCTCTGGATTTTGGGAGGGTAGTCCTGAATGGACGCCCTATGGCAAATATTGGCAAGGGTTTTGGGTTCCTTTTCAAGCCAGTCCTCAACGAGAGGGTCAAGAGGAGGACGGCGTTTGGGTTGGGACGGAAGTCCAAAAACGGTGCCTTTGCCAGCGGTCCCTTCGTCGGACTCCGGCTCGGGTTTGAAGGGCTTCTGCAGAAATGAGAACCGCTTTTGACTGGATTTGGATTGAGAGCGAGGAGGTTGTTGTTTTTGTGGAGGAGGTTGGGGGCGAAGGGGCTGAGGAGGGGTGTTGGAGTAGCGGCGCTGGGTGGATTGGGATGAAGAATGGTGGCGAGGGGGTTCTTGGCGGCCGGAGGGTCTGCCTCTGGACTCCATTAATGACCGGCCTTTCACCGGAGGAGATCTTGAGGAGGTAGGGATTTTCGCCGCCGACGAGGGTGAGGGGTTTTTAGAAGCTCTGGTGTTGGCCATTTTGAGAGAGGGTTTATATAGAGGAAGATTAGGGTTTAGGGAGAGATTTCGGGATGCGTTTGATGATTTTGAAGATCTTGAGAGATTTCTATAAGTGAGCAAACAACAGATGAGCGAAAAAAGTTTTTCGGAGTGCACAGGTGGGTATTTATAAGAAGAAGACGAAGTTGGACGGTCAGGGATAACAGGGTCTTTACACTCGGCTTCCTCCACCCGCCTTCTCACACGTGGCTTTCTTCTCTGCTAAGAAACACAACTGTTGAGCACTGTTTGCGCGTATCCCGAGATCTTTCGCTGAAGCTTCTCTAAGACGGTTCACCTTCCCAATTTCAAACATTCAAACTTCTCTCAATTGCAAAGGACTCCAAGCGGGCGTCTTTTCAACACACAACACTGAACTGAACCACGGCGTCCCAAACACTGATCTCAACCTCTGAACTTAGAACTCTGTACGGACAACTCTCAGCTCTTAACACGCGTCCCTTTGATCACTTAGAACCATTTTTGAAAATCAAGCAAGTACGTCCCGTAAAGATAAAACAAAGAACGCTCATAGGACGCGTTTGCAAGATTCTCGGCTTGGGTAAGCTTAGAGTTCCCATCATTTCGGCTTATGATGAGGGTAGGGTGATCAGGGATACTCTTGAGATGAAAAGCGAAATGAATGACGTTCAAAACACAAGCGAAACATATATCTTAGACTAGCGTCCTTTAAAGATGACTTTAATGCATAACACACTTTAAAACGAGTTCTCAACAAAACCTAGCCAATCATGGAGGGAATAATAGAACGGGACTTGATTACTTAAAAGTTATCATCCCCAAGAGCAACCTAAGGTGCTCGAAGGGACGTCTATCAAGTGCTTTTGTGAAAATATCTGCCACTTGGTCCTCAGTCCTAACATGATCCACTCTAATTAATCCAAGTTCAACATTATCACGAAGAAAGTGATGTCTTATATGAATATGCTTCGTCCTAGAATGATGAACAGGATTTTTGGCAATACTTATAGCACTAGTGTTGTCACACAAGATAGGGACTGTGTTGAGGAACGTACCATAATCTTCAATTTGGTGCTTGATCCATAGGACTTGTGAGCAGCACGAAGCAGCAGCAACGTACTCAGCTTCCGCGGTTGAGAGTGCCACGGAGTTTTGCTTTTTGGATCCCCAAGATACAAGGCACGAGCCCAGGAATTGAGCCATTCCTGAGGTGCTCTTCCTATCCACCACATGGCCAGCGTAATCTGCGTCAGAGTACGCTACCAGGTTTAGGGACGTTCTTCTGGGATACCATAGACATAGGTCATCCCGTCCCTTGAGGTATCTGAAGATTCTCTTGACCTCTTGCATGTGGGACTCCTTTGGATTTGCTTGGAATCGAGCACACAAGCATACGGCAAACATGATGTCAGGACGACTTGCCGTTAGGTATAACAAGGACCCTATCATTCCTCTGTAGAGCTTTTGATCTACACTCTTGCCTTCTTCATCAGCATAAAGGCGAGTGTTAGGGGAGATGGGAGTATCAATGGGTTTTGAAGAGTTCATCCCATACTTCTCTAGCATTTCACGAATGTACTTTTGTTGATGAATGCGCGTCCCATCTTTGAGCTGATTGATTTGGAGTCCCAAGAAGAAGTTGAGTTCTCCTATGAGGGACATCTCAAACTCACTACTCATCAAGTTCTTGAATTCCTCTACAAGTTTCATGTTAGTGCTTCTAAAGACTATGTCATCGACATAGACTTGGACAATCAAGACATCTTTAAGGACTTTCTTTAAGAAAAGTGTTTTATCAATGTTACCTCGTGTGTACCCGTTGGACAAGAGGAAGGACGCAAACCTATCGTACCATGCACGAGGGGCTTGCTTGAGTCCATATAGTGCCTTGTCCAAGAAGTACACATGATCAGGGTGATCAGCGTCCTCAAATCCTGGAGGTTGAGCGACGTACACTTCTTCTTTAAGCTTGCCGTTGAGAAAGGCTGTTTTGACATCCATTTGAAAAAGCTTGAACCCTTTGTGAGCGGCGTAGGCGATAAGGAGACGAATGGCTTCAATTCTGGCAACAGGAGGGAAGGTCTCATCATAGTCGATTCCTTCCTCTTGTCTATAGCCTTGAGCCACAAGCCTTGCTTTATTTCTTGATACGCGACCACTCTCATCAAGCTTGTTCCTGTAGACCCACCTCGTCCCTATTATGTTTTTGTTTCTTGGACGACGGACGAGGGTCCAAACCTTGTTTCTTTCAAACTGATTAAGTTCTTCTTGCATGGCTTGAATCCAATCAGCGTCCTGAAGTGCCTCCTTGATGTTTTTAGGTTCAATTAAGGACACAAAGGCGTTGAAGGCACAGAATGCTATGTTGGCATTATGGGAATGATTCACAGCTGATCTTGTTTGAACCCCTTTTGAAATATCTGAGATGATTTGATCTGTTGAATGAAGTCTTGAAAGATGGGATCCCTTATGAGTATTGTCCCTTACAGGAGTACATCTAGGGTCCGTCCAATCAGATTCATCTGAGTCAAACCCGTCGTCTTCATTGAGAGGCTCAGAGTGTTCCCCCTCAAGTTGAGCGTCCACTTCTTGACGCTGTTCACCTTGTAAGCTTGATTCAGCCCCATCATGTTGACCTGGTGATTCACTTCGAGAGAGAATTTCCTGAGTAACACTGGGAACGTCCACTGAGACTTCTTCAGGGTTTGGAGTAGCGTCCTTAGGAACATAGTATTTTCCAGAGGACCCAAAATCAACTTCTTCGTCGGAGTCGTCCTGCTGATGAGAGTAAGAGCGATCTTTCCCGCTTGATTTTTCTTTGTGAGAGGCACTTTCCTTGAACACAACATGGATGCTCTCCTCAAGCCTTAGAGTTCGTTTATTGAAAACTCTATACGCTTTACTGGTGAGGGAGTACCCAAGGAATATGGCTTCGTCACTTCTTGCATCAAACTTTCCAAGTCTTTCTTTATCATTGTTGTGAACAAAGCATTTGCATCCAAAGACTTTGAGATAGTCGATGCGAGGCTTTCTTCCGTTCAACAACTCATAGGACGTCTTCTTCAGCAAAGGACGGATCATGGCTCGATTGACAATATAGCACGCTGTAGCAATAGCTTCCGCCCAGAAGTATTTGGGAACACTATTAGCCAGAAGCATAGTCCTTGCCATATCCTCCAGCGTCCTATTCTTTCTTTCCACCACTCCATTTTGTTGAGGAGTCCTTGGAGCTGAGAAGTTGTGAGAGACTCCATGTTGATCACAGTAGGCCACGAACTCTGAGTTTTGAAACTCCGTCCCATGGTCTGATCTTATGGATTTGAGAGACGTCTCAAGCGCAACTTCCACTTGTTTGATGAAGACTTTGAATGCGTTGAAGCAATCTGTTTTTGAAGCTAAGAAAAGAACCCAGGTGAATCGAGAATAATCATCTACAAGAACGTAAATGTACCTCTTTCCACCATAGCTCAACGTCTTCATTGGTCCACAAAGATCCATATGGAGAAGTTCCAAAGGTTTCTTTGTGCTGACATCGTTCTTTGACTTAAAGGACGTTCTTGTTTGCTTCCCTTTGATACAGGCTTCACACTGTTCAATTTTCTCAGGATCAATTTGGGGAAGACCTTTCACAAGATTTCTTTGATGTAGCTTAAGGATTGTGCTTGGTCCAGCATGGCCAAGTCGGCGATGCCAGAGGTCAGCGTCCTCCTTTGACACAGATAAGCACAACTCAGATTTTGGCTTGAACTCTTGGTTGAAGATGTAGACATTGTTCTTTCGGACTCCTTTGAGGACGACTTTGTTTGATTTCTTGTTGATGACGAGGCACTCCTTTGAGTCAAATGTGACTAAGTTTTCACCTTGATCACACATTTGAGAGACGCTTAGGAGGTTGAAGCCAAGTCCTTCAACAAGGCTAACATTTGTCGCTTTGATAGACGGATTGAGAATAGCAGTTCCCGTCCCTTTTATCTTTCCTTTGCCCTTGTTGCCAAACGAGACAGTTCCTCCCGTGACGCTACTTTGGATAGAAGTGAGATGGATCTAGCTTCCTGTCATATGATTTGAGGCGCCACTATCAATGATCCATGGGCGTCCCCTCACTTCCACCTGCCAAAACAAAGTTAGTGTTTGGCGACCCAGGCAAGGTGTTCCTTACCTGGTTCGTTACAGAAATAGAACTTTGGTTCTGGCATATAGTCATTTATATTCACGTCATTTGAAATAACATGCTTTCGGAAAGAGCTCTTAGAACGTCTAGGACGTCTAGGGTTAGCTTTAGGGACGGACTTATTGTTTTCAATGTTAGTCCTAGTAGTTTTGCCACTTGCAATGTCGTTCTTCAATTTTAAGCATTCATATTTAAAATGATCTCCTTTTCCACAATACCAACACGTCCTATAGTAAGTACCAAGGTAGTACTTCTTGTTTGGACGTTGGATTTTGTTCTCTTTCATCTTTTGAGGGTTACAGACTTTCGAACCCTTCCCTTTAGCAATTTTCTTATAAATCCTATGACTGGTGGAGTTAGTGTAGTAGTCCTCTTGACCTTTCTCTCCACTTTCTAGGACTCTAATTCTTTCAAGGAGATTCTTGGTCTTTTCCCTTTCTAATTAAAGTTCTGAGGTTTTGCTTGCCTCAAAGTCGCTAGGGAGAGAGTTCCTAGTGTCAGACTCGTATCCTAGTCCTCTCTTGGCTGGGACAAACACCATTGGTTGAACTTCCTCAGTTGCTGGACTCTTTCCTAACACTTTCACCTCTTCCCTAATCTTAGCATTCTCTAGCTTAAGACACATCACTTCAGTCTTCAGGGATTTGACTTCGACACATGAGGACTCTAGTTGTAATGATACTATAGCACAGTTCTCACATTCAACTAACACATTTTCACTTTCAAGTTCAAGTTCATCCATTCTATGTTGCATGACTACGCTTTCTTCCATGGTTCTTTTAATGAGCTTAATAAGTTTGGTTTTGGAACACTTCTCCAAGGAATTCATCATGGATTCACGAGTTACCTCTTGTTCCTTTTCAGAAGCGTCCTCTTCAATGACTGGGGCGTCCTCTACAGCCATGTACGCCACTTGCTCATCATCTGAGGCGTCCTCTACGGCTATGTACGCCACTGGTCCTTCTGGTTCTTCATCATCAGAACTCACATTATCCCATGCGGCTTCGCACGCCCCCAAGAGGGCTTTCATCTTCATTTCTTTTGAGCTTAGTCCCGTAGTACACTTTTTGGCAAAGTGTCCTTTCTTGTTACACTTGTAGCAAGTAAGTTCCTTCATCTCTGCCTCTGTATACTTGGGACTCTCCTTTTTGTAAGGCATCTTGTTTTTCTTGGAATCTCTGGTCTTTTTACCCCATAAGCGAGCAACTTTGTGTAGAAGGGCAATCTCTTCCTCTTCTTCTAGCTGTTCCTTGGTCTTGCTTTCCTTTTCTTTCAAAGCTTGAGCACGCATCCTTTCACGATTCTCATTTTTATTTGCTTCCACCATTAAGGCAAGATCTCTTTGGCGGCGCAGATACTTAGCGTACTCTGGAGTTGACGTCATCAAGGCGAGATCTGTCTGGGGGTTTCTAGCCAATTCAGCCATATCGGCTTCCCTTCTTGCTTCATAGCCTCTCAGCTTCCCATAGATCTCTTCCATATCCAGGGTCTTGTTGGCTGTATTCTCCTTGAACGTAGTCCTATCAAAATTCCATTTTCCTGTAAGTCCATCAATGACTACTCCAACTCTGTTCCTCATTGAGATTTCAGCTTCTGGGATGCCTAAATTTCGCATCTTGGTCACGAGAGCTTCAAAGCGGTATGAGTAGTCCTTAACAGTTTCATTAGGAAGCATTCTGAAGGCATAGAACTCTCGTTTGATTTCAAGCTTAACGTCTTCCTTCATCTCTGCCGTACCCACATGGTACTTCTCAAGAGCTTCCCATTGTAGTTTGGCTGTTGCCAAGTTGCTAACTCGGGTGGCGTCCCTCTCACAAAGGGACGCTTGAAGGAAGCATATTGCCTTAGCGTTTGTTTCCAATAGCTTGAATTCGTCAGGACCCCACTCATCCTCTTTGTCTTTCTTGTCATTAGGGATGGTAAGGTCACCTTTCTTGATCACTCTCCAGCATTGATAATTCTGACTTCTGCAAAAGTTCTCGAAGCGGATCTTCCAGCGGTTGAAGTTACCGTCCGTCAGGCGAGGAGGCTTTACAAAGGAGATTCCAATAGGTTCCATGTCCATCTTGTACCTGCAACTCAACAAAATCTAGAGCGCCTGCTCTGATACCAATTGTTGGATCGTAAGTCAGTTAATGAGGGCGTCCTTAACTGGGTTAAGGGCGTCCTTTAGTGCAGCGGAAAGTAGAGTTAACAGAATACAAGATAAGATAAGTGAACACAGGTATTTATAGAGGAACCCCACTAAGACCAACTAGTCTTGTGGGTAAACCTCTACCTCCGTTGGAGGATTTTCAATAGCCGTCCCTTATCTTATTGAGAGTGAGTCCTTACAACTTAGGCGAGTCGTTACACTTCTCTGAGCTAAGCGTACGTCCTTAGTCTCACTAGTAACACACCTTTCAACCTAACAAGTAACCTAACACTCTTAGCTATAAGGTAGCTATCACTCACGTCTCTCACGGTTCGTTGTGAAAGACAAACTACAACTCTAATTGATTTGTGGTTTGTTTTGGATTTGATGTGGTTGGACTTTCTTTCTCTTGCTTCAAGCTCACTTGATCTTCTTGATCTTCGTTCGTGTTCTTGAATGCTTCGGGAGAGCTTGAGAGAAAGTCTTCAAAGTCCACAGCGCTATGCATACCCCTTGGGGGGGTATTTATAGCGGAAGTGGTTCTTGTCCTCTAGCGTCCTCTGAGACTTGGCAGGATCCTCGATCTTTGATCAACGGTGCGATGAGCCTCTTGAGGAAGTCAACTCTGTTGACGCTTGGGAAGCCTCCGCGTGGGTAGGGGACCATCGCTGGGAAAGCGACATCTTTGGAGTCGTCTACACGTGCCCAGACAAGGGAAGCTTCCTTCTGAGGACTACGGCCGGACGTGATGTAATCATGTTGGTGCGGCCTTGATTTGAATTTGAACTTCGTCCGTATTTTGGCGCGCGTCCCTTCTTGATGAGGACGCCGTCCTATCTGCGCAGGAACTTGGCCAATTACGTTTAGCTTTGGAAGTTCTGATGATGTGCGTCCCTACAGCTTAGGGACTGCCGTTCACTTGTTGTCCTTTTCGCTCATGTGCGTCCACTGGACTTACCTGAGATCAACACTTGGACAACTTATCAAATACCTTTGAGTTTGTCATTATCAAAACAAGGGACGATCATTATTGGTTTAAATATTAATGACTGGCGTCCTTAATATCGTCCCAACAGCAGGCCTAGCATGTTGCGGACGGTACCCTCAGCAATTGAGTACTCGTCCCCATCAATTTCGAACGTCCCTTGAGGCTTCCCTTTTACTTCGGATATTTCAAACTTTGAGTAAAAGCGGAGAACCTGTTCGGGGTCGACTTCAGCGGCCTCTGCACCAAGGTGCGTCCATCCTTGGAACTCAAGCAGTTCCAAAAACTCTTGGCGTTGATTCTCTTCTAGGAACTGGGCGGTGAATAGTTGCGGCGACAAAATTTTCTTTAAACGTTTCTGCTTACTGCCGTTGCTCACTATCACTTCATCACCGGCGTCTTCTTCATCACCGTCTCCCTCCTCGTCCTCAGGGTCCTCATCCTGGTGAGGAGCGTCCTCTTCGTCTGAGGCCTCGTCCCCTTGCTCATGGGACTCGGCCATTTCAGTGTCCTCAGCAGCGGACGCCTGTTTTGTAGGGGGCGCGTCCACTGCTGGAGTCCGTGCCAAGGACTCGATAGGGACGGTTGAAGGAGGCGTCCCTTGGACTTTAGCAGTTTCCTCGACGGCCTTAGCGGGCGGAGGAGGAGGAGGAGGTGAAGCTCTGGGAGGAGAGGGAGAGGGAGTTCTTATCTTGGCTTTTGTAGCGGGGGCAGAGGGGCGAGGCGGAGCCATAGAGATAGGCTTGACATTGAGCGGAGCAGGGGGAGGAGGCGGCGGCTTAGCGGGGGAGTCCTCAAGTGTAATAACTTTTGGTACAGCGTACTTAGCCGGGACCTGTACGTGAGGAGTTACCTGCTGAGCGGTTGGCATGGGCTTTGCCAAGTCCGCCTCGATTTCCGCCTGGAGCGGATCTGATGTAGCCGCAGGAGCAGGAGCAGGAGTGACGTCCTCTATCTTTGGTGGTGGAGGAGGAAGGCGAGGGATGTCTTGCAAGCTTTGCTGGATCGCCGCAGCATTGGCGTCCTTTTCGGCCTGCTCTTGCCTGGCCTTCTCCTCTCTCTCTATTTGCAGCTCCGAGAGGCGGATAGCTGCCATTTGTTGCTCGGTCATTCCCTCGAGCTCAGCAGACGTCTTCAAGCGTCTTTTAGGGGCGGGAGGCGGGGAGGAAGGGACCGGGGTGACTTGGGAGGAGGAGGGAGGCCCTTTGGCTTGTGGTTTGGAGGGGGATGAAGAGGAGGGCCGTTTCCGTTTCTGTGATGGGACGGAGCCAGCAGGAGCCACCAAGAACTCCATGATGTCGGGGAGGAGTTTGGCGAGCTCGTCGACCGTCCTACCGAAAGTATCGGAGATGATGCCAGGCCCCATAAAGGGTGGGTTGGTATGGTTGGTTTCTTCGAGACGGGGCTTGACATATGTAACCATGAAGTAGTGGAGGAGGCGCTGGATCTTAGGGGGGTGGTCATGAGTGGACGCCCGTAGGCAGATGTTGGCGAGCGTCCTTGGCTCCTTTTCTAGCCAGTCCTCTATGAGTGGGTCGAGAGGAGGACGGCGCTTGGGTTGGGAGGGAAGCCGTCCAATTGAGCCACTGTAAACAGAGGCTTTGGAGGCATTTTCTGGCTCAGGCTCGGGTTTAAAGGGCTTCTCCAGAAAAGGAAACCGTTTTTGAATAGATTTGGATTGAGAGCGAGGAGGTTGTTGTTTTTGTTGTGGAGGTTGAGAGCGAAGTGGCTGGGGAGGGGTGTTGGATTGGCGGCGCTGAGTGGTTTGGGAAGATGAATGGTGGCGATGGGGTTCTTGGCGCCCAGTAGGTTGCCCTCGCGAGTCCATGAGCGACCGGCCTCTTACCGGAGGAGACCGCGAGGAACTAGGGTTCTTCGCCGCCGACGAGGGTAAAGAGTTTTTGGTTGCTCTAGTGTTGGCCATTTGAGAAGATGGTTTTATAGATGAAGATTAGGGTTGGGAAGTTGATTTCGGGAAGAGCGATTGAAGATTTTGCGAGATCTTGAGAGTTTGCTAATTTGGTGTAAATGGCAGGGGAGCAAAGAAGGTTTTTCAGAAGGATGCAGGGGCCTATTTATAGGAAGAAGACGAAGTGGAACGGTCAAGGGTAAAAGGGTATTATCACATGACTTCCTCCATCCGCAATCCCGCACGTGGCTTCCTTCTTTGCTAAGAAGCACAACTGTTTTGCACCCGTTGCACATATCTCGAGATCTGCGTTCAACTTCTCCAAAACGGTTCAACTTTCTTCTTTCAAATTTCAAAATCTCACAACTGTAAAGGACTCTGACTTGGCGGCCTTTAGGCACACACTACTACAATACTCAGAACTGAACCACGGCGTCCCAGACACTGATCTCAACCTCTGAACTTAGAACTCTGTACGGACAACTCTCAGCTCTTAACACGCGTCCCTTTGATCACTTAGAACCATTTTTGAAAATCAAGCAAGTACGTCCCGTAAAGATAAAACAAAGAACGCTCATAGGACGCGTTTGCGAGATTCTCGGCTTAGGTAAGCTTAGAGTTCCCATCATTTCGGCTTATAATGAGGGTAGCTTTATCAGGGATACTCTTGAGATGAAAAGGGAATTGAATACCGTTCAAAAACACAAGCAAAACATATGTCTTAGACTAGCGTCCTTTAAAGATGACTTTAAATGAATACATTACTTTAAAACGAGTTCTCAACAAAACATAGCCAATCATGGAGGGAATAATAGAACGGGACTTGATCATTTGAAAGTTATCATCCCCAAGAGCAGCCACTTGGTCCTCAGTCCTAACATGATCTACCTTAATTAATCCAAGTTCAACATTATCACGAAGAAAGTGATGTCTTATATGAATATGCTTCGTCCTAGAATGATGAACAGGATTCTTGGCAATACTTACAACACTGGCGTTATCACACAAGATAGGGACTGTGTTGAGGAACGTACCATAATCTTCAAGTTGGTACTTGATCCATAGGACTTGTGAACAGCACGAAGCAGCGGCAATGTACTCAGCTTCCGCGGTTGAGAGTGCCACGGAGTTTTGCTTTTTGGATCCCCAAGATACAAGGCATGAGCCAAGGAATTGTGCCATGCCGGATGTGCTCTTCCTATCCACCACATGGCCAGCGTAATCTGCGTCAGAGTACGCTACCAGGTTTAGGGACGTTCTTCCCATAGGCATAGGTCATCTCGTCCCTTGAGGTATCTGAAGATTCTTTTGACCTCTTGCATGTGGGACTCCTTTGGATTTGCTTGGAAACGAGCACACAAGCATACAGCGAACATGATGTCGGGACGACTTGCCGTTAGATATAGCAAGGACCCTATCATTCCTCTGTAAAGCTTTTGATCTACACTCTTGCCTTCTTCATCAGCATAAAGACGAGTGTTGGGGGAGATGGGAGTATCAATGGGTTTTGAAGAGTTCATTCCATACTTCTCGAGCATTTCACGGATGTACTTTTGTTGGTGAATGCGCGTCCCATCTTTGAGCTGGGTGATTTGGAGTCCCAAGAAGAAGTTGAGTTCTCCTATGAGGGACATCTCAAACTCACTACTCATCAAGTTCTTGAATTCATCTACAAGTCTCATGTTAGTGCTTCCAAAGACTATGTCATCGACATAGACTTGGACAACCAAAACATCTTTAAGGACTTTCTTTAAGAATAGTGTTTTATCAATGTTACCTCGTGTGTACCCGTTGGACAAGAGAAAGGATGCAAACCTATCGTACCATGCACGAGGGGCTTGCTTGAGTCCATAGAGTCCCTTGTCCAAGAAGTACACATGATCAGGGTGATCAGCGTCCTCAAATCCTGGAGGTTGAGCGACGTACACTTCTTCTTTAAGCTTGCCATTGAGAAAGGCTGTCTTGACATCCATTTGAAAGAGCTTGAACTCCTTGTGGGCGGCGTAGGCAATGAGGAGGCGAATGGCTTCAATTCTAGCAACAGGAGCGAAGGTCTCATCATAATCGATCCCTTCTTCTTGCCTATAGCCTTGAGCCACAAGCCTTGCTTTGTTCCTTGATACGCGGCCACTTTCATCAAGCTTGTTTCTATAGACCCACCTCGTCCCAATTATGTTTTTGTTTCTTGGTCTAGGGACGAGGGTCCAAACTTTGTTCCTCTCGAATTGATTGAGTTCTTCTTGCATGGCTTGAATCCAATCAGCGTCCTGGAGTGCTTCCTTTATGTTCTTAGGTTCAACTAAGGACACAAAGGCGTTGAAGGCACAGAACGCTATGTTGGCGTTGAGGGACTGATTCACAGCTGATCTTGTTTGGACTCCTTTTGAGATGTCTGAGATGATTTGATCTGTTGAGTGAAGTATTGAAAGATTGGATCCCCTATGAGTAGCGTCCCTGGCAGGGGTACACCTAGGGTCTGTCCAATCAGACTCATCAGAGTCAAATCCGTCATCTTCATTGGTAGGCTCAGTGTGTTCCCCCTCAGCTGGAGCGTCCACACTGTGTCTTTCTCCTTGTTGACTTGATTCACCGGCCTCAACTTGGTTTAGCGACCAAGTTTGAGAAGGCTCTTGTTGTTCACTAGGAACTCCCATTGAAACCTCATCGCGAGACTCAGAGGCGTTCCCAGGAACATAATATTTGTCGGAGGAGCCTTTTGGTTCTTCATCATCTTCATCATCGTCCCTAGAAGAGGAGCGACGTTCTTTCTTACTTGGTTCTTTCTTAAGAGAGGCATTTTCTTTGAATACTACATGGATACTTTCCTCAAGCTTAAGAGTCCGTTTATTGAAGACTCTATAGGCTTTGCTTGTGAGGGAGTACCCAAGAAATATTCCTTCATCACTCCTAGCATCAAATTTGCCGATGTTGTCTTTGCCGTTGTTGTGAATGAAGCATTTACACCCAAAGACTTTGAGGTGTGAAATGTTTGGCTTTCTTCCATTCAAGAGCTCATAGGACGTCTTTTTTAGCAAAGGACGAATCATAGCTCGATTGACAATATAGGTTGCGGTGGCAACGGCTTCTGCTCAGAAGTGTTTGGGGACGCCGCTAGCCAAAAGCATCGTCCTTGCCATGTCTTCCAGCGTCCTATTCTTTCTTTCAACAACACCATTTTGCTGAGGAGTTCGAGGAGAGGAGAAGTTGTGGGAGACTCCTTGTTGGTCACAGAAGTCAAGAAACTCTGAGTTTTTAAACTCCGTTCCATGATCTGACCTTAGAGCTTTCAAGCTCGTCCCAAGAGCAACTTCTACTTGCTTGATGAAGATTTTGAACATCCCGAAGGCATCTGCTTTTGACACCAAGAAAAGAACCCAAGTGAATCTTGAAAAATCATCTACAATGACATACATGTACCTTTTTCCACCATAGCTTTGGGTTTGCATGGGTCCACACAGATCCATGTGAAGAAGTTTCAATGGCTTCTTTGTGCTCACTTCATTCTTGGATTTGAAGGACGATCTTGTCTGCTTCCCTTTGATGCATGCTTCACATTGCTCAATTTGCTCAGGATCAATTCGGTGAAGACCTCTTACAAGATCCTTTTGATGAAGCTTGAAGATTGTGCTAGGTCCCGCGTGTCCTAGACGTCGATGCCAGAGATCGGCGTCCACGGCGGAGACAGATAGACACAACTTGGATGCAGGCTTGAATCTTTGATTGAAGACGTAGACATTGTTTTCACGAGTCCCTTTGAGAATGACTTGATTTGTTTTCTTGTTGATGACTAGGCATTCCTTAGAGTCAAATGTGACTAGGTTTTTACCTTGATCACATATTTGGGAGACACTAAGGAGGTTGAAGCCTAGTCCTTCGACAAGACTAACTTTGGACGCACTGATGGATTGATTCAGCTTTGCGGTGCCCGTCCCTTTGATTTTTCCTTTGCCCTTGTTGCCAAACGAGACAGTTCCACCCGTGGCATTTGTTTGGATAGAAGTGAGATGGATCTGGCTTCCAGTCATATGATTTGAAGCGCCACTATCGATGATCCACGGGCTTCCTCTCACTTCCACATGAAAAGAAGAGTTAGTTCTTTGCGACCCAGGCAAGGTGACCCCTACCTGGTTCGTTACATGGGTAAAACTTCTTCATAGGCAAATGATCATAAACATTCACATCATTTGATCTTCTAGCATGCGTCCTAGGAGATCGAGTTTTAGCATTTGGCACACTAGCATGCGTCCTATCAGCAGATTTAGGTTTAGCATTCTCACGTCCATTTCTAGCCTTCTTTCCATTTTCAAGATCTTGTTTCAGCTTAAGACACTCATACTGGTAGTGACCACCTTTGCCACAATGCCAGCACGTCCTATAATAATTTCCAAGGTAGTACTTTTTATTTGGACGCTGAATTCTGTTCTCTTTCATTTTCTCAGGGTCCACTACCTTAGATCCTTTTCCCTTAGCAATATTCTTGTAGATTTTGTGACTGACAGAATTTGTGTAGTAGTCCTTTTGACCTTTCTCACCACTCTCGAGAACTCTTATGTGTTCTTCTAAATTCTTTGTCTTTTCCCTCTCAAGCTCTAGTTCAGTAGCCTTGCTAGCTTCAAAGTCACTAGGGAGAGAGTTCTTTGATCCTGATTCATACCCTAGTCCTTTCCTAGCTGGAACAAAAACTATTGGGTTCACAGTTTCAGTCATCGGACTCTTTCCTAGAACTTTGACCTCGTCCCTAAGACTAGCATTTTCGAGCTTTAAGCACACAGTCTGACTTTTAAGGGACTTGACTTCTTCCTGAGAGGACTCTAGTTGAAAAGACATGGTACTACAATTTTCACATTCCACAACAATATTCTCGGATTCAGCTTCTTCAAAACTTTGTTTCATAGCATAGCTCTCTTGCATGATTTGAGTTATCAATTTAATGAGCTTTGGTTTTGAACATTTTTCAAGAGAATTTAACATGGTTTCATGGGTTACCTCTTGCTCAGTTTCAGAGACGTCCTCTGGGGCGTCTTCCATAGCCATGTTGTTGAATCGTAAGTCAGTTAGTGAAGGCGTCCTTAACTGGGTTAAGGGCGTCCTTAGGTGCAGCGGAAATTAGACTTAACAGGAAACGTAGAAAGATAATGGACACGAGTATTTATAGAGGAACCCCACTAAGACCAACTAGTCTTATGGGTAAACCTCTACCTCCGCTTGGAGGATTTTCAATAGCCGTCCTTATCTTATTAAGAGAGAGTCCTTACAACTTAGGCGAGTCGTTACACTTCACTGAGCTAAGCGTCCGTCCTTAGCCTCACTAGTAACACTCCTTTCCACCTAACAAAGTAACCTAACTCTCTTAACTATAAGGAAGCTATCACTCACATCTCTCACGGTTCGTTGTGAGAGACAAACTACAACTCTAACTATTTTGTGGTTTGTTTTGGATTTGATGTGGTTGGACTTTCTTTCTCTTGCTTCAAGCTCACTTGATCTTCTTGATCTTCGTTCGTGTTCTTGAATGCTTCAGGAGAGCTTGAGAGAAAGTCTTCAAAGTCCACACCGCTATGCATACCCCTTGGGGGGTATTTATAGCGGAAGTGGTTCTTGTCCTCTAGCGTCCTCTGATGCTTGGCAGGATCCTTGATCTTCCATCAACGGTTCGATGAGCATCTTGAGGAAGTCAACTCTGTTGACGCTTGGGAAGCCTCCGGGTGGATAGGGGACCATCGCTGGGAAAGCGACATCTTTGGAGTTGTAGGACGCAGGCCGAAAAGGACGCCATTGCTGCGGCGATCCAGCAGAGCTTGCAAGACGTCCCTCGCCTTCCTCCTCCACCACCAAGGATAGAGGACGTCACTCCTGCTCCTGCTCCCGAGGCTACATCGGATCCGCTTCAGGCGGAAATAAAGGCGGACTTGGCGAAGCCTATGCCAACCGCTCAGCCGGCAACTCCTCAAGTACAGGTCCAGGCCAAGGACGCTGTACCTAAAGTGATTACGCTTGAGGACTCCCCAGCTAAGCCGCCGCCTCCTCCCCCTGCTCCACTCAATGTCAAGCCAATCTCTATGGTTCCGCCTCGCCCATCTGCCCCCGCCACAAAGGCCAAAATAAGAACTCCCTCCCCCTCTCCTCCCAGAGCTTCAACTCCTCCTCCTCCTCCGCCCGCTAAGGCCGTCGAGGAAACGGCTCAAGTCCAAGGGACGCCTCCTTCCACCGTCCCTACCGAGTCCTTGGCATGGACTCCAGTGGTGGACGCGCCTCCTACTGAACAGGCGTCCGCTGCTGAGGACACTGAAATGGCCGAGTCCCATGAGCAAGGGGACGAGGCCTCAGACGAAGAGGATGCTCCTCACCAGGATGAGGATCCTGAGGACGAGGAGGGAGACGGCGATGAAGAAGACGCCGGCGATGAAGTGATAGTGAGCAACGGCAGCAAACAGAAACGCCTGAAGAAAATTCTGTCGCCGCTCCTGTTCACCGCCCAGTTCTTGGAAGAGAACCAACGCCAAGAGTTTTTGGAACTACTTGAGTTCCAGGGTTGGACGCACCTAGGCGCCGAGGCCGCAGAAGTCGACCCCGAACAGGTTCTCCGCTTTTACTCAAAGTTTGAAATATCAGAAGTAAAAGGGAAGCCTCAAGGGACGTTCGAAATTGATGGGGACGAGTACTCAATTGCTGAGGGTACCGTCCGCAACATGCTAGGCCTGCGTCCTTCTCCTCCGGACGCTCTCTATGATCTCCCAAACAAGAATTTCGGTCGGTTCTCCCAGGAAGAAATCTTCAACAGAATTTTCAACGGGAGACAGCCAGTCGCCAAGGACAAAGTCGCTCACTGCCTATCCAATACGGGCGTCCTTGCGCATCACTTCATTGTGTGCATGGTCGTCTCCCGCCAAGAAAAGAAGTCAATAGTCCAGATCACTGACAGTATCTTGCTGGACGCCTTCTTAGAACGCAAGCCAATCAATTTGCCGCGGGTAATCTTGGAGCATATGGGCAAGTGTACAGGCGGCAGGCACTCTCTTCCCTTCCCCGGCCTTGTAAAGCAGATCATGAAGCAGCAAGGCCTCTATGTCCCCAAAGCAGAACAGTCCTTCGGGATTCATTGGGACGTCAGGCAAATCACACTTCCTCCGGTTGGAAAATTGAGGTGTGACGAGCCGCTCCCATCCGTGAAGAGGCAGCTGGCCAAGGGGAAAATGGAAGCCGAGCGCAAAGCTAAGGCTGCTGCTGCTGCCCAAAGAGCTCAAGGTGTTCCAAAAGCTGAAAACTTACAAGTAGTTGGGACGCCGGTAGAGGACGCTGCTGATGAAGAGGACGAGCTCGATGGTATGAGCGTCCTCGATGAGGCCGAGCGACACTCTACGAAGTATCTGATGGGCATGATGATCGAGAACCAGTGCATGATGATTGATCTAATTCAGTAGGTTCACGACACCCTCCACACCCACGCAGAACTTCTTGAGCGCAACAACGAGCTCCTTGCACAGAACAACCATCTTCAGGAGCAACATCTCAAGGCCCTCGGCAAGCGTCCCCGAAAATGATCACCTTCCCTCCTCCAACCCCTGAAACAATTTATCTCCTCTTTTGTTTTTGTTAAGACAATGGGACGTTGTCCCCGTTTTGAACTATGTGTGTTGAATGTCTGTATTGACCGTACTTCTCTTGCTTTCTGAATACCGTTCATTACATCTTTGCTTCATTTTTTTGTCTAAGCGTTCTTTACTTTAGTTATGACTTTGTGTCTGCATGCTTTTCGACTTATTCTCCTTTTCGATGATGCCAAAAGGGGGAAGTATAGTTTTGCAGAGATGCGATTGTCTTTAAGTTATCATAGAAAGCATGTGTTTAGGGGGAATTTTGGCCAAGTCCAAAGGACGCTAGTAGAAAATAAAAGAGAACGTACTTAAAAGAATGTGTTGCATGCCAACCTAAGCTGAAAAGAAAATCAAGTGTAGTCTCTCATGCTAAAAGCTTTACTTCTGTGCGTATTATCTGAAAGAGTTTGTCATCATCAAAAAGGGGGAAATTGTTGGGACGATATTAAGGACGCCAGTCATTAATATCTAAACAAATAATGATCGTCCCTTGTTTTGATAATGACAAACTCAAATGTATTTAACAAGTTGTCCAAGTGCTGATCTCAGGTAAGGTCCAGTGGACGCACATGAGCGAAAAGGACAACAAGTGAACGGTCGTTCCTAAGCTGTAGGGACGCACGTCATCAGAACTTCCAAAGCTGAACGTAATTGGCGAAGTCCCTGCGCAGATAGGACGGCGTCCTCATCAAGAAGGGACGCGCGCCAAAATACGGACGAAGTTCAAATTCAAATCAAGGCCGCCCCAACATGATTACACCACGTTCGGCCGTAGTCCTCAGAAGGAAGCTTCCCTTGTCTGGGCACGTGTAGACAACTCCAAAGATGTCGCTTTCCCAGCGATGGTCCCCTATCCACGCGGAGGCTTCCCAAGCGTCAACAGAGTTGACTTCCTCAAGATGCTCATCGAACCGTTGATGGAAGATCAAGGATCCTGCCAAGCATCAGAGGACGCTAGAGGACAAGAACCACTTCCGCTATAAATACCCCCCAAGGGGTATGCATAGCGGTGTGGACTTTGAAGACTTTCTCTCAAGCTCTCCTGAAGCATTCAAGAACACGAACAAAGATCAAGAAGATCAAGTGAGCTTGAAGCAAGAGAAAGAAAGTTCAACCACATCAAATCCAAAACAAACCACAAAATAGTTAGAGTTGTAGTTTGTCTCTCACAACGAACCGTGAGAGACGTGAGTGATAGCTACCTTATAGCTAAGAGAGTTAGGTTACTTTGTTAGGTGGAAAGGAGTGTTACCAGTGAGGCTAAGGACGGACGCTTAGCTCAGTGAAGTGTAACGACTCGCCTAAGTTGTAAGGACTCTCTCTTAATAAGATAAGGACGGCTATTGAAAATCCTCCAAGCGGAGGTAGAGGTTTACCCATAAGACTAGTTGGTCTTTGTGGGGTTCCTCTATAAATACTCGTGTCCATTATTTTTCTACATTTCCTGTTAAGTCTAATTTCCGCTGCACCTAAGGACGCCCTTAACCCAGTTAAGGACGCCTTCACTAACTGACTTACGATCCAACACATGTAAGCCACTTGATTTTCTGGCTCTTCATCACTTGAGTCAAGGTAGTCCCATGCACCCTCAAATGCACCAACAAGCGCCTTTTCCTTCATTTCCTTTGATGTTAGTCCTGTGGTACATTTCTTGGCCATGTGTCCCTTTCTGTTGCATTTGTAGCACACTATTTCCTTCATCTCTGCATCTGTAAGCTTGCGAGATTCTTTCTTGAGAGGCATCTTCATTCTTGGGACTTTGCCTCTTCTGTACAGTGCGCGAAGAGTTTTGCTCAACAGGGCTAACTCATCTTCCTCGGAAATTTGTTCTTCTGTTTTTCCTTTGCGTTCCACTAACGCCTGAAGACGAAGATTCTCTTGGTGCTCTTGAGTTTTGGCTTCTAGCATCGAGTTCAACTCTCTTTGCCTTTGATAGTATTGCTCATACTCTGGCGTCCTAGCCGCGAGAGTTAAAGCCAGCTCATTCGTGGGACTCTTTCCCATTTCTGCCAGATCTTGGTTTCTTCTTGCTTCGTACCCTTTGAGTTTTCCATAGATTTCCTCCATGGACAGTCCCTTGTTGGCCTGGTTCTCTTTGAACGTCATCTTATCAAAGTTCCATGGTCCCGTGAGTCCATCTATCAAGACTTGAACCTTCATCCTCTGAGTAATCTCCGTTTCTTTGACACCCAAGTTTTTCAACTTAGTTACAAGGGCCTCAAAGCGCGTAGTCGGTGATGGTCTCATTTGTGAACATCCTGAATTTGTAGAAGTCCCTTTTTGCTTCCAACTGGACGTCTTCTTTCATCTCAGGCGTCCCAACATGATACTTCTCCAGGGCTTCCCATTGAAGCTTAGCAGTTGGGAGATTGCTCACACGGGTGGCGTCCCTTTCACAGAGGGACGTCTGTAGAAAACAGATGGCCTTTGCATTTGCTTCCATAAGCTTGAACTCTTCAGGACCCCAATCTGCCTCCTTGTCCTTCTTGGCGGCAGGAACTTCGAGGTCGCCGTTCTTAATCACCAGCCAGCATTGGTAGTTTTGACTACGCACGAAGCATTCGAACCTTGTCTTCCACCGATTGAAGTTGCCGTCCGTCAAGCGAGGTGGTTTTGCACTTGAAATACCTATAGGTTCCATCTCCATGTTTCCTGCAACTCAAACTTAATCTAGAGCGCCCGCTCTGATACCAATTGTTGGATCGTAAGTCTGTTAGTGAAGGCGTTCTTAACTGGGTTAAGGGCGTCCTTAGGTGCAGCGGAAATTAGACTTAACAGGAAACGCAATGAGATAATGGACACGAGTATTTATAGAGGAACCCCACTAAGACCAACTAGTCTTATGGGTAAACCTCTACCTCCGCTTGGAGGATTTTCAATAGCCGTCCTTATCTTATTAAGAGAGAGTCCTTACAACTTAGGCGAGTCGTTACACTTCACTGAGCTAAGCGTCCGTCCTTAGCCTCACTAGTAACACTCCTTTCCGCCTAACAAGTAACCTAACTCTCTTAGCTATAAGGAAGCTATCACACACGTCTCTCACGGTTCGTTGTGAGAGACAAACTACAACTCTAACTATTTTGTGGTTTGTTTTGGATTTAATGTGGTTGGACTTTCTTTCTCTTGCTTCAAGCTCACTTGATCTTCTTGATCTTCGTTCGTGTTCTTGAATGCTTCGGGAGAGCTTGAGAGAAAGTCTTCAAAGTCCACACCGCTATGCATACCCCTTGGGGGTATTTATAGCGGAAGTGGTTCTTCTCCTCTAGCGTCCTCTGATGCTTGGCAGGATCCTTGATCTTCCATCAACGGTGCGATGAGCATCTTGAGGAAGTCAACTCTGTTGACGCTTGGGAAGCCTCCGCGTAGATACGGGACCATCGCTGGGAAAGCGACATCTTTGGAGTTGTCTACACGTGCCAGACAAGGGAAGCTTCCTTCTGAGGACTACGGCCGAACGTGATGTAATCATGTTGGGGCGGCCTTGATTTGAATTTGAACTTCGTCCGTATTTTGGCGCGCGTCCCTTCTTGATGAGAACGTCGTCCTATCTGCGTAGGAACTTCGCCAATTACGTTCAGCTTTGGAAGTTCTGATGACGTGCGTCCCTACAGCTTAGGGACTTCCGTTCACTTGTTGTCCTTTTCGCTCATGTGCGTCCACTGGAGCTACCTGGGATCAACACTCGGACAACTTGTTAAATACATTTGAGTTTGTCATTATCAAAACAAGGGACGATCATTATTGATTTAGATATTAATGACTGGCGTCCTTAATATCGTCCCAACACGGACCCGATGTGCACTTTAACTCGGTCGGTGCCCCTTTTCTTACACTTAAGCACTTTGCTTTCAATCCGCTACTTTTTCCAACTTTTCTTTCTTTCTTTTCAACAAAGATGCACTACCTACTTAATTTTGCAACTCCATTCTTTTGCCCTTCACCAAAGAGAATCTCAACTCTCCAAATATACTCCCAAACCTCTCACTAAAGTCCAATCCCATAAGGGTCAGGTCATATAGGCTAGAAATCATATTTTTGAGGAGTTTCAAGCAAAGGACTAAGGCTAAAACGGGGCTACAAACAATGGTTTATCTTCAAGGTAGGATATGGAATATTTTGTGACTAACTAAAACAAAGTTCAAATCAATGTGACAAAGCATAGAACAAATCTCATATTGGTCTTGGAAAATAGATAAACACCGCAATAGCAAGTATTACTTAGCATGCTT
Source organism: Polygonum maritimum (assembly GCA_963924305.1). Classification (NCBI taxonomy): domain Eukaryota; kingdom Viridiplantae; phylum Streptophyta; class Magnoliopsida; order Caryophyllales; family Polygonaceae; genus Polygonum; species Polygonum maritimum. Next base: position 30,809,922 of record OZ002733.1, on the reverse strand, counting down.
GAGCTAATTACACAAGAAAATGAGGGATATGCAATATGAACAAACATCCCTAAAATGGCCAAAAATAATCTCACAAGGTTCACTCTTGCTTAGTTGCATCAAAACTTATCCTAGAACTCATGTGCTCAATAAAAACATGCAGGATATCACATCACATCAAAAGCAACATCCATTTAGAGGCTAAACTATCCAAAAATATGCAAAGGAATTTACATGCTCACATCATCCTTAGCCTTTATTTGGACATCTAAGATGGGAATTCCTAATCCAAAATAAAAATCTTTTTGACTTTTTCACACAATTTTTCGAATTTTTATGGATTTTTTTTCGAAATTTTTTCTCAAAATCAAAACAAACTCATCCATACATGCCAAAAAAAAATCATCCATCATACATTCACTACATCATGCCACAAATCCAAAAGAAACATCCCTTTAACAAAACAAGATCAAACACAACAAACCTAAACATGAAACTATGAGCCACTAACCCACCCCATACTTAAAATTTTGATGTCCTCATCAAAGAAACCAAAACTTAAAAGTAAAGAGAAGAGTAAAGGAAACTCACAATTTCTTATTCTTGCATGGCATGTAGAGGCTTAGTTGTTGGAATGACGTCCTCGATGTCGACCTCTTTGGAGTCTAGCTTGATTCTCACGCTCATACACATGATCGCGGAAAGGATATTGACTTGGTGGTTGAATTTGTGGGGCGGGACGCATCCATCGGTCTTCACGGGAAGAGAAGTTCCCGGTCATCCATTCATTGAAACTCTCTTGGACGCTCCATCTTTGGTCCTCGACCGCCCTTAAGTCATCCACGTCACGTCTTGTGTAGGCGATGTTGCGGTTCACTTCATCAAATTGAGCTTGGAAGTCTTCTTGGTAGTTGAAAAGTTGTTGTTGTTGGTTGTTGAGGTGTTGTTGTTGAAGGTTGAGTTGGTGTGCCTCTTGGAGCATACTTGATTGTTGAAGTTGGAGATGCGTCATTTGGTTGGCAAGGAAGTTCATGTCCACCGTTTGATTTGGCTCGGGGAACACCATTCCGGGGCCATACCATTGGGCATACCCCTCATACCCTCCAAAGCTTGGTGGCTCTTGTCTTGCTCCACTCCCCTCACCCCTCTCAAATCGGCTCGGGACCGGATCGGGCAAATATGTGTCGGACCGACGTTGGTGGACGTCGGGCCCGACATGGGACGCACCTCGGTCCAATAGTGTGGGTGAGTGGTCAGTGAACATGTTGTGGTAGCCACCATTATCTTCTTCTTCTTCATCATTTTGTGGGTCAACCTCCATGTCTTCTCTTCTCACGAACTCAAATTGGTTGGGCTCTTCTTCTTCGGTGTCCGGGGAAGCTTGAGGAGTAATGAAACGAATATGTTGTGCTCGTCTCCTAACCTCAAGTGTCCCCTCCGGCTCGCCATAAGGGTTCACATTGCCCGCCCATGCTTGATACCAATTGTATTAGCTTGTGAGGTCGAAGAGGCGAGGCCTCAAAGGAACTTGCACTTGGCCGAAGTTGGAATGAGGCATGAGTTGGTCGATGAGGCCGGGAACAACCTTCTCCTTGACAATGTTTGCCTTCTTGAAGTATTTAAGATCCATGAGCTCCACACCATTTGAAGCCGGCGTGTACAAGGATAAGTCAACCTCAAGTGCATGGGCCAACCGAGCTATCATACCTCCGAAGTATATCCACGAAGAACTTTGGAAGTCCCTCACCATCTTCACCCATTCCCAAGTAAGGTTCAACGGCTTCTCATTTTGGAACAACATCTCGTAAAGTAACATGGCTTCCTCCTTCATTCGCTTGCTAAGCTCATGTCGGGCATAGATCGTGCACCCTAAAATGCGGATCATGACTCGGAATAGCGGGCTAGCGATCTCATTGGTGGAGGCTCCCTTCCTCATCTCGCTCTTGCACGCCAAATACTTCCAAAGGTAGTTAACCTTATCATTGTCGACCGAAGCTTCTTCTCTAGCAAAAGGGAATCCGAGGTAAACCGCCAAATTCCTCAAAGAGAGCTCTTGTGCTTCATTACCCAATTGGAAGGAGATCATGCCCTCATCTTCAACTCCCTCATATGTGCACTTGAAAGTAGCCATAAACTCGGAAGTAAGAGCCGGATAATGGTTGTTGTTCCACCATAGCATCACATTTAGCCCAATGTTCGAGTAGCACCGAACAAGAGCCTCATCCATATACATCTTCTTGATTGACTCCCAATCTACCCACCGAGTGTGGTGAGATAGACCCATGAGTCGCTCATACTCACTAGCTACATCATCGTCCTCGAAGCGCACATCATCCATCCGTTGCACTCTCTTTGATGACTTCTTGGACTTTCTTGTTGTTTTCTCCATCCTTGAAGATGATGCTCGGGTAGTCATGGTACCTACACACAATCAAGCAAAGAACTCCAAGATAAAATCTATACAAACACCTCAAGATCACATGTTATCACAACAAACGACTTATCATGCAAGGAAATGACCCCATACTTGCTCTTAAGACACTCACTACTCAAGATTCAACATATGTGAGCAAAGATTCACATACCAATGGTCAAGCTACAAGATACATTATGATAATCATGCTTTAACCAACATTCAAGCTCATGAATGCTAAAGCTCACATAAGAAAAAGCCAAATTGCTCAAGACCGACCAACACAAGACATCGGGTCCGAGGTTCTCAACCTCGGTCCGAGACTTGGACCGACATTCAACATCGGTCCCGAGGAACTGGGTACCTCGGGCCGGCTATAATTCGATTTCTCCTCCTATTTTCACCCAAAATTCACTCTATCATGCTCCTAAAATCCAAAATCAACCATGTCTCATCATCAATCGAAGTTTCAAGTAGGCTTTAGCATGCTTAATCAATATTTAAGCACAAATTCTATTATTCATGCAAATCACCATGGATGCTCAAGGTCTAAGCTCATTCAATCATGGCAAATCTCAAATTTAACAATGAAAGCATGAAATTCACAAGGAATCAAGTAGAGATAGAGATTCACATACCAAATTTGAAGGAAACAAAGACTTCTAGCAATCAACTCTTAAAACTCAAATTTCTCATTCTAGATCTAGAAGAAGGATGAAGATCTATGGGGTTTTTGTTGGGATTTTTTTGCTTGTGGGATCGACTTTTGGGGTTGCTAGAGTGTTGGATCGAGATTTGTGGGTGGGGTTTGGCTTGGATCGAGTATGGTGAGGGGGATCAATCGGCTAGGGGGTTTTGGAAGGGGAATTCGTATTTTAGGAAGGTAGTTATGAGGGTGATGGGTGGTGGTTATGTGGAGGAAGGCTTTAAATGGGGTAGAAGACAAAGTTAGGTTAGAGGGGCATAATAGGCATTTCACAATATCAAGACCAAAGTTGACTCGGCTAGCTTGGACTGATGTCTTAACCTTGGGCCCGAGGTACTGGGTACCTCGGTCCAACCCGTTTTGGCTTCCTAAAAATCCCTTGACTTGGCAAGTCTCTACCTATAAGTCCTTTTATTGTTTCCACTAATACCACACATGATCATGAAGCTCACATAACTCACTATTCCACCAAACACATGTTAAAGAGAGATTAGAAAGAATCTAAGCTAAGGCAAAGAAAACAAACTAGAAACTACGAAAAATGAACTTACTAAACTCGGGTTGCCTCCCGAGGAGCGCTCTTTTTAAGTCACTAGCTTGACTTCTAACCTCTACCCTTCAAGGAGGGTGAAAAATGGTGAATTGATCATCCTTGTCATATGCATCTCCACACTCCTCATAGCCAAAGTACCACCACTTATGCTTGATGAAAGTGGGGCATCTTACTTCTCCATCATTCTCCAAAATGTAGGGTGGCATCTCTTGCATCTTCTCCACTTGATCTTCATTACCTACATCACAAACTTCCAAAGCATCTAGAGAATTTCTAGGGGATTCAATGACATTATAACTCAAATCTTCCTTTAAATCACTCAAGCAAACGAAACTATCCTCTAGATCCTCTTTCAAGTCACTTAAACACATATAAGAGTCTCCCACATCAAAAGGATACGAATAAGGATACTCTTCACGGTTTCTCGGGCTATCTTGATCTCCTAGCTCCTCATGGTTCCCAAGTGGATTGTGCAACTCCCTTTCTAGCTCATGAATGTTGATTATGTCTTGATCTCTCAAAGGTGCCTCTTCCTCTCTTATGGGTTCCAACTCTTCTCTCTTACGCTTGGCACTTTCCTCCAACTTCAAGATTGTCAAAGCATCCGGTTCATTTAGAGCATTGTTGAAATGGAACTCCACTTTTTCCCCTCCAATTTCGAAAGTCACTTTCCCATTCCTCACATCAAATTTGGCACCCGCCGTAGCTAGAAACGGCCTTCCAAGAATGAGGGGCACCATTGGATCTTCTTTCTTGTCGAGGATGACAAAATCGTCGGGGACAAAATATCGCCCAACTCGAACCGGGACGTCATCTAGGATTCCGGTGGCCTTTGTAATCATCCATCGGCCATGGTAAGACTCATATCAACCGGTTCCATATCTCCGAGGTTAGCCCGTCTCCATATGCTCATGGGCATAACCGAAATGCTCGCTCCTAGATCATAAAGAGCTTTGAAGTTTTGGGATCCAATCCCCACGGTGATGGCAAATCTTCCGGGATCACCTAGCTTTTGAGGTAGCTCTAGGATCTTGACTTCATCTTGCATCTCCACAATTGACCTCTTCTTGCTCAAAATTTCTTTCAAGAACTTTGCATAGGATGGCATCTCGCTTAGAGCATCGGTGAATGGAATGGTGATGTTCAAGCCTTGCAAAAGCTTCAATAATCTCTTGAACTTGCCCTCAACAACCTCCTTGGGCTTCTTCAAAGGGTATGGTAGAGTTGTGCCACCTTGTTTCTTGCTTGGATCTACCTCCTTGGACCGATCTTGATCTTTCTCAATATTTTCAACCTGGATCGATGTTGGAGTGACGTCGGGACTGACGTTCGGAACCTCGGTCCTGGGGCAGAGAACTTCTGGGATCATCGGGCCAACTACAGGGCACGTCGGGCCCGAGTTGCTGGGTAACTCGGTCCAACTCAAGGGACTTCCTCCATCTTTTGGATCGATGTTGTGGCTCATCGGGCCCGAGTTGCTGGGTAACTCGGTCCGACCTTCTTCTCTTGTTCTTGGAACGTGTGGCTTGGGCAAACTCCGTCCACTCCTCAATCCTATGGCTCGAACTTCATTTTGTTGTTGTGGGGCACGGGGATTCTCCTCGGGTCGGCCCGGGAGTCTCCCTTCCTCTCTTGGAAGTTGATTCGCCATGTGAACCAATTGGTTGTCTACTTGCCTTCTCCAAACACCGAACTCCTTGAATTGAGCACCCATCTCATCAACTCTTCTCTCTACATTGGTAAATTGATTCTTCAAATCTTGAGCCCATGGTGGTGTTTGCTCATAGAATCCCGGAGGTCGATATGGTTGTGGTTGGGCCCTTGGCTCGGCTTGGTTGAAGTTGTTGTTGTAGCCACTAGCTTGGCCTTGGTTCCACCTTCCTCCATTATTGTTGAAGTTCGCTCGTCCTCCAAAGTTTCTTTCAACATAGTGTGCCTCCTCAATTTGCTCGGCCAACCGAACTTGGCGCTCATTTGGACACTCTTGGGCTCCATGCTTCAAAGAACCACATTCTTCACAAGCTCTTGCGGTTTGCTTTTGGTGATAGAGCCTCTTCATCTTGTTCAACTCATCCTCCAAGAATTGGATCTTCACATCTTTATCCACCTCTTTACTCTTTGGATCGTAGAGCCTCTTTGGACCGTCTCCATGGACTCTCACCTCCTTGTTCACTTGATTCACCCCGTACATGGCTTCGTAATCGGAGAGCTTGTCTAGCAACTCCCATGCTTGCTCCGGAGGCAAGTCAATGAACCCACAATCGGTGTGAAGGTTCAATTTATCCTTGGTGGCGGGGTTGATTCCTTGGAAGAAAATGTCTTGAAGGACATAAGGTTGTTGCCAATGTGTTGGACATGCCCTCAACATCTCTTTAAACCTATCCCAAGCCTCGAAGAGTGGCTCGTGGGCTCCTTGTTGAAAGCTTGCTATCTTTCTTCTAAGCTCCGTCGTCTTGGTGGGTGGGAAGAACTTCATCAAGAATGCTTCATTGAGAGCCCTCCATGATGTGATGGATCGAGGTGCTTGGCTCTCCAACCAATGCAACGCCTTGCCTCCCAAAGACCACTTGAAGGCTTTGAGTAGCACATACTCAAGTGTCTCATCATCCGTCGAGATGGTCTCACATAGATCCTTGAATTGCTTCACATGCTCGATCGGGCACTCGTTTGGTCTCCCTTGGAATTGCTCTCTCTTGATGAGCGAGATGAATTGAGTCTTGATCTCAAAGTTCTTTGACACCTCCGGCAAGACAATGGCTGGCTCCGGCACCTTCAACTCCGGATGCATGTATTGTCTAGCATTCCGGGGTTGAGTGTTGATTTGAGCCTCCAATCTCATCCTTTGCTCACGCTCCCTTCTAGCCTCGGCATCTCGGTTTGCCATCTCAATTTGCATTCGAGCCATGTCGGCCCTCATCCTCTCAAACTCCTCATCACGAGCTTGCTTCTCCATTCTTTCCTTCTTCCGGGCTTGTTTGATGATGCTCTCCGGATCACACACAAAGTCGAACTCAAGTGTTCCTCGGACGGAACGAGCTCGCATACACCTATAACCAAAGACACAAACAAAACCAAATCAAAACAAACAAGGGGTTTGGGCTAGTCCCTCACCCTAATCACTACCAAATCAAAGACTTAACAAAAGATGGTACCTCAAACAAGTAGAACTCCCCGGCAACGGCGCCAAAATTCTGATCGCTCCGGGAGTGGGTGGTCAAAATTTAAATTTATAAACCGAACCTCACTTGTAGTAAAGAGGTAGGGTGTCGAACACACGGGAATTCGTGTGTTGAGTGTACCGAAAAGACTAAAAAGAGGTAAAAGAAAGGCAAAACGAGGAAAATTAAAAGGAATCACCTCGGACCGACACTTGTCACTTCGGTCCGAGGGTGGATCGAGGTTGATTTGGCCGGGACCGACTTACACTACGTCGGGCCCGATGTACTGGGTACTTCGATTAGGCAAAAATAGTAGATCGGTCTTGGGTTTTTGGGTTCCTTCCCTAACTATTCTTGGGTAATTCCACCCCAATTCAACCAATAAGTGTTGATCCCAGTGAGATCGAGGTTGTTCGCCTTCGATCCCGCCACTCTACACTTCGACCTAAGGGAGCTTTCGCTTCTCCTTCGATGCTAGGTCTAGTGATTGGGTCCGAGACCACTTTCGCTACTATTACCAATCACAAGCCCTAGGTCCCTTGCTTTCACAAGAGAATTGAAGCTTAGTGTAGAGAGGATTCATAGATCAAGCACTCAAAGGCTATGGAATTGGGATTCACACCCAATCCTAGCTAGGGGTTTCCCCCACAGCCCAAGACTATGGAATCTACTCCATGTAGCAAGAGTAAAAAGCAATCAAATGGCAAAGCAAGCAAATCTCAATCATCAAACTCAAATCAAAGCTCAATTGCATTCAAATCTCAAAGGGGTTCACAATATCCAAATCCAAGTCTACTAAACCAAAGTGAAACAAGTACAAACTCACTAATCTCCTCTCCTAGGTCCACCGATTTCCTCTTCTTCTCCTCCTCCTTTCTTCTCCTTGCTCTCCAAGTCTTCCTTGAGCCTTTGAGAGTGATTTTGTGTGTGTATCCTTAAGCTCCTCCCTAATGCTCTCTTAATTAGCTCTAATTATAGCCTCTCATGGATTGGGGACCAAGGAATTCCCAATTTAGAAGAAGGGCAAACTTGGAAGATCACAACATTGTGCCTTGGGGCCTAATCTTCTCAATCGCCGACTCGGACCGACACAGGGCAACCTCGGGCCCGACGTTGGGAACATCGGTCCCGTTCTCTGGTGCTTCGATCTCGGGCCCGACTTGGTATGAACTCGATCCTGGGCCTCGGTCCTTCTTCTCTTCTTGGTTTTCCTTGAGTTCCTCTTCATTCTTCGCATGGCTCTTCCGCTCCTTAGCTCCCGAGCTTGACTCCTCTTTGGATACTCCTCCAAAACGTCCTCTTTTGTGCCATTTTCCCAACAAATTAAAACAAACTCGCGTAGTTTCCGAATCTAGAAGAAAACCGGGAATTAAGCTAAAAAGGAACGAAACTAACAAGGAAAAGAAAGAAAGACACTTATTTACAAGGGAAATTAACTACTAAAACACCACCAAAATGAGAGACATCAATATGCTTGTGTTTGTGTTGTTTGATGATCTTTCTATCAAGTTCTATTAGATTAAAGACTTTTTGACTAGAAAAAGATTGGAAACCAACGGTTCCTAAACCATAGCCTAGGCAAATCAAACCAATCAATAAGAAAGGTTGTGTTATTGAGAATTTGAGAAACATTCGGAATCGCATGATTCATATGCTTGTGTTTATGTTGTTTGGTGATCTTTCTATCAAGTTTATTAATTCAAAGATTTTGGACTAGAAAAAGATTGGAAACCAACGGTTCTTAACTATTGCCTAGGCAAATCAAACCAATCAATAAGAAAGGTTGTGTTATTGAGAAGTTGAGATACATTCGGAATCGCATGATTCGTATGCTTGTGTTTGTGTTGTTTGGTGATCTTTCTATCAAGTTCTATTAGATTAAACACTTTTTGACTAGAAAAAGATTGGAAACCAACGGTTCCTAAACCATAGCCTAGGCAAATCAAACCAATCAATAAGAAAGATTGTGTTATTGAGAATTTGAGAAACATTCGGAATTGCATGATTCATATGCTTGTGTTTATGTTGTTTGGTGATCTTTCTATCAAGTTTATTAATTCAAAGATTTTTGTACTTGAAAAAGAATCGAAACCAACACTTGCCAAACCGTAGGCTAGGCAAATCAAACCAATCAATAAGAAAGGTTGTGTTATTGCGAATTTGAGATACATTCGGAATCGCACGATTCGTATGCTTGTGTTTGTATTGTTTGGTGATCTTTCTATCAAGTTCTATTAGATCAAAGATTTTTGGACTAGAAAAAGATTGTAAACTAACGGTTCCCAAACCATATTTTAGGCAAATCAAACCAATCAATAAGAAAGGTTGTGTTATTCAGAATTTGAGAAACATTCGGAATCGCATAATTCATATGCTTGTGTTTGTGTTGTTTGGTGATCTTTCTATCAAGTTCTATTAGATCAAAGATTTTTGGACTAGAAAAAGATTGGAAACCAACGGTTCCCAAACCATAGCCTAGGCAAATCAAACCAATCAATAAGAAAGGTTGTGTTATTGCGAATTTGAGATACATTTGGAATCGCATGATTCGTATGCTTGTGTTTGTGTTGTTTAGTGATCTTTCTATTAAGTTCTATTAGTTCAAAGATTTTTGGACTAGAAAAAGATTGGAAACCAACGGTTCCCAAACCATAGCCTAGGCAAATCAAACAAATCCATAAGAAATGTTGTGTTATTGAGAATTTGAGAAACATTCGGGATCGCATGATTCGTATGCTTGTGTTTGTTTTGTTTGGTGATCTATCTATCAAGTTCTATGAGATGAAATATTTTTGGACTAGAAAAAGATTGGAAACCAACGGTTCGCGAACCATAGCGTAGGCAAATCAAACCAATCAATAAGAAAGGTTGTGTTATTGAGAATTTGAGAAACATTCGGAATCGCATGATTCGTATGCTTGTGTTTGTGTTGTTTTCTGATCTTTCTATCAAGTTTATTAGTTCAAAGATTTTTTTACTTGAAAAAGAATCGAAACCAACACTTGCCAAACCGTAGGCTAGGCAAATCAAATCAATCAATAGGAAAGGTTGTGTTATTGAGAATTTAAGATACATTCGGAATCGCATGATTCGTATGCTTGTGTTTGTGTTGTTTGGTGATCTTTCTATCAAGTTCTATTAGATCAAAGATTTTTGGACTAGAAAAAGATTGGAAACCAACGGTTCCCAAACCATAGCCTAGGCAAATCAAACCAATCAATAAGAAAGGTTGTGTTATTGCGAATTTGAGATACATTCGGAATCGCATAATTCGTATGCTTGTGTTTGTGTTGTTTGGTGATCTTTCTATTAAGTTCTATTGGTTCAAAGATTTTTGGACTAGAAAAAGATTGGAAACCAACGGTTCCCAAACCATAGCCTAGGCAAATCAAACAAATCCATAAGAAATGTTGTGTTATTGAGAATTTGAGAAACATTCGGGATCGCATGATTCGTATGCTTGTGTTAGTTTTGTTTGGTGATCTATCTATCAAGTTCTATGAGATCAAATATTTTTGGACTAGAAAAAGATTGGAAACCAACGGTTCGCGAACCATGGCGTAGGCAAATCAAACCAATCAATAAGAAAGGTTGTGTTATTGAGAATTTGAGAAACATTCGGAATCGCATGATTCGTATGCTTGTGTCTGTGTTGTTTTCTGATCCTTCAATCAAGTTTATTAGTTCAAAGATTTTTTTACTTGAAAAAGAATCGAAACCAACACTTGCCAAACCGTAGGCTAGGCAAATCAAACCATTCAATAAGAAAGGTTGTGTTATTGCGAATTTGAGATACATTCGGAATCGCACGATTCGTATGCTTGTGTTTGTATTGTTTGGTGATCTTTCTATCAAGTTCTATTAGATCAAAGATTTTTGGACTAGAAAAAGATTGTAAACTAACGGTTCCCAAACCATATTTTAGGCAAATCAAACCAATCAATAAGAAAGGTTGTGTTATTCAGAATTTGAGAAACATTCGGAATCGCATAATTCATATGCTTGTGTTAGTGTTGTTTGGTGATCTTTCTATCAAGTTCTATTAGATCAAAGATTTTTGGACTAGAAAAAGATTGGAAACCAACGGTTCCCAAACTATAGCCTAGGGAAATCAAACAAATCAATAAGAAAGGTTGTGTTATTGGGAATTTGAGAAACATTCGGAATCGCATGATTCGTATGCTTGTGTTAGTGTTGTTTTCTGATCTTTCTATCAAGTTTACTAGTTCAAAGATTTTTTTACTTGAAAAAGAATCGAAACCAACACTTTCCAAACCGTAGGCTAGGCAAATCAAACCAATCAATAAGAAAGGTTGTGTTATTGCGATTTTGAGATACATTCGGAATCGCATGATTCGTATGCTTGTGTTTGTGTTGTTTGGTGATCTTTCTATCAAGTTCTATTAGATCAATGATTTTTGGACTAGAAAAAGATTGGAAACCAACGGTTCCAAAACTATAGCCTAGGCAAATCAAACCAATCAATAAGAAAGGTTGTGTTATTGAGAACTTGCGAAACATTCGGAATCGCATGATTCGTATGCTTGTGTTTGTGTTGTTATGTGATCTTTCTATCAAGTTTATTAGTTCAAAGATTTTTGTACTTGAAAAAGAATCGAAGCCAACACTTTCCAAACCATAGGCTAGGCAAATCAAACCAATCAATAAGAAAGGTTGTGTTATTGAGAATTTAAGATACATTCGGAATCGCATGATTCGTATGCTTGTGTTTGTGTTGTTTGGTGATCTTTCTATCAAGTTCTATTAGATTAAAGATTTTGGACTAAAAAAAGATTGGAAACCGACGGTTCCCAAACCATAGCCTAGGCAAATCAAACCAATCAATAAGAAAGGTTGTGTTATTCAAAATTTGAGAAACATTCGGAATCGCATAATTCATATGCTTGTGTTTGTGTTGTTTGGTGATCTTTCTATCAAGTTCTATTAGATCAAAGATTTTTGGACTAGAAAAAGATTGGAAACCAACGGTTCCCAAACCATAGCCTAGGCAAATCAAACAAATCCATAAGAAATGTTGTGTTATTGAGAATTTGAGAAACATTCGGGATCGCATGATTCGTATGCTTGTGTTTGTTTTGTTTGGTGATCTATCTATCAAGTTCGATGAGATCAAATATTTTTGGACTAGAAAAAGATTGGAAACCAACGGTTCGCGAACCATAGCCTAGGCAAATCAAACAAATCCATAAGAAATGTTGTGTTATTGAGAATTTGAGAAACATTCGGGATCGCATGATTCGTATGCTTGTGTTTGTTTTGTTTGGTGATCTATCTATCAAGTTCTATGAGATCAAATATTTTTGGACTAGAAAAAGATTGGAAACCAACGGTTCGCGAACCATAGCGTAGGCAAATCAAACCAATCAATAAGAAAGGTTGTGTTATTGAGAATTTGAGAAACATTCGGAATCGCATGATTCGTATGCTTGTGTTTGTGTTGTTTTCTGATCTCTCTATCAAGTTTATTAGTTCAAAGATTTTTTTACTTGAAAAACAATCGAAACCAACACTTGCCAAACCATAGCCTAGGCAAATCAAACCAATCAATAAGAAAGGTTGTGTTATTCAAAATTTGAGAAACATTCGGAATCGCATAATTCATATGCTTGTGTTTATGTTGTTTGGTGATCTTTCTATCAAGTTCTATTAGATCAAAGATTTTTGGACTAGAAAAAGATTGGAAACCAACAGTTCCCAAACTATAGCCTAGGCAAATCAAACCAATCAATAAGAAAGTTTGTGTTATTGAGAACTTGAGAAACATTCGGAATCGCATGATTCGTATGCTTGTGTTTGTGTTGTTATGTGATCTTTCTATCAAGTTTATTAGTTCAAAGATTTCTGTACTTGAAAAAGAATCGAAGCCAACACTTGCCAAACCATAGGCTAGGCAAATCAAACCAATCAATAAGAAAGGTTGTGTTGTTGAGAATTTAAGATACATTCGGAATCGCATGATTCGTATGCTTGTGTTTGTGTTGTTTGGTGATCTTTCTATCAAGTTCTATTAGATTAAAGATTTTTGGACTAGAAAAAGATTGGAAACCGACGGTTCCAAAACCATAGCCTAGGCAAATCAAACCAATCAATAAGAAAGGTTGTGTTATTTAGAATTTAAGAAACATTCGGAATCGCATGATACCTATGCTTGTGTTTGTGTTGTTCGGCGATCTTTCTATTAAGTTCTATTAGTTCAAAGATTTTTGGACTAGAAAAAGATTGGAAACCAACGGTTCCTAAACTATAGCCTAGGCAAATCAAACCAATCAATAAGAAAGGTTGTGTTATTGAGAATTTGAGAAACATTCGAAATCGCATGATTCGTAATTTTTGTGTTTGTTTTGTTTGGTGATATTTCTATCAAGCTCTATTATAATAGATCAAAGATTTTTGGACTAGAAAAAGATTGGAAACCAACAGTTCCCAAACTATAGCCTAGGCAAATCAAACCAATCAATAAGAAAGGTTGTGTTATTGAGAATTTGAGAAACATTCGAAATCGCATGATTCGTAATTTTTGTGTTTGTTTTGTTTGGTGATATTTCTATCAAGCTCTATTAGATCAAAGATTTTTGGACTAGAAAAAGATTGGAAACCAACAGTTCCCAAACTATAGCCTAGGCAAATCAAACCAATCAATAAGAAAGGTTGTGTTATTGAGAATTTGAGAAACATTCGAAATCGCATGATTCGTAATTTTTGTGTTTGTGTTTTTTAGTGATCTTTCTATCAAGTTCTATTAGATTAAAGATTTTTGGACTAGAAAAAGATTGGAAACCGACGGTTCCAAAACCATAGCCTAGGCAAATCAAACCAATCAATAAGAAAGATTGTGTTATTTAGAATTTAAGAAACATTCGGAATCGCATGATACCTATGCTTGTGTTTGTGTTGTTTGGCGATCTTTCTATTAAGTTCTATTAGTTCAAAGATTTTTGGACTAGAAAAAGATTGGAAACCAACGGTTCCTAAACTATAGCCTAGGCAAATCAAACCAATCAATAAGAAAGGTTGTGTTATTGAGAATTTGAGAAACATTCGAAATCGCATGATTCGTAATTTTTGTGTTTGTTTTGTTTGGTGATATTTCTATCAAGCTCTATTAGATCAAAGATTTTTGGACTAGAAAAAGATTGGAAACCAACAGTTCCCAAACTATAGCCTAGGCAAATCAAACCAATCAATAAGAAAGGTTGTGTTATTGAGAATTTGAGAAACATTCGAAATCGCATGATTCGTAATTTTTGTGTTTGTGTTTTTTAGTGATCTTTCTATCAAGTTCTATTAGATTAAAGATTTTTGGACTAGAAAAAGATTGGAAACCAACGGTTCCAAAACCATAGCCTAGGCACATCAAACCAATCAATAAGAAAGGTTGTGTTATTTAGAATTTGAGAAACATTCGGAATCGTATGATACCTATGCTTGTGTTTGTGTTGTTTGGTGATCTTTCTATTAAGTTCTATTAGTTCAAAGATTTTTGGACTAGATAAAGATTGGAAACCAACGGTTCCCAAACCATAGCCTAGGCAAATCAAACAAATCCATAAGAAATGTTGTGTTATTGAGAATTTGAGGAGCACTCGAAATCGCATGATTCGTATGCTTGTGTTTGTGTTGTTTGGTGATCTATCTATCAAGTTCTATGAGATCAAATATTTTTTGACTAGAAAAAGATTGGAAACCAATGGTTCGCGAACCATAGCGTAGGCAAATCAAACCAATCAATAAGAAAGGTTGTGTTATTTAGAATTTGAGAAACAATCGGAATCGCATGATTCGTATGCTTGTGTTTGTGTTGTTTTCTGATCTTTCTATCAAGTTTATTAGTTCAAAGATTTTTTTACTTGAAAAAGAATCGAAACCAACACTTGCCAAACCGTAGGCTAGGCAAATCAAACCAATCAATAAGAAAGGTTGTGTTATTGCGATTTTGAGATACATTCGGAATCGCGTGATTCGTATGCTTGTGTTTGTGTTGTTTGGTGATCTTTCTATCAAGTTCTATTGGATCAAAGATTTTTGGACTAGAAAAAGATTGTAAACCAACGGTTCCCAAACCATATTTTAGGCAAATCAAACCAATCAATAAGAAAGGTTGTGTTATTCAGAATTTGAGAAACATTCGGAATCGGATAATTCATATGCTTGTGTTAGTGTTGTTTGGTGATCTTTCTATCAAGTTCTATTAGATCAAAGATTTTTGGACTATAAAAAGATTGGAAACCAACGGTTCCCAAACTATAGCCTAGGCAAATCAAACCAATAATTAAGAAAGGTTGTGTTATTGGGAATTTGAGAAACATTCGGAATCGTATGATTCGTATGCTTGTGTTTGTGTTGTTATTTGATCTTTCTATCAAGTTTATTAGTTCAAATATTTTTATACTTGAAAAAGAATCGAAACCAACACTTTCCAAACCGTAGGCTAGGCAAATCAAACCAATCAATATGAAAGGTTGTGTTATTGAGAATTTGAGAAACATTCGGAATCGCATGATTCATATGCTTGTGTTTATGTTGTTTGGTGATCTTTCTATCAAGTTTATTAATTCAAAGATTTTTGTACTTGAAAAAGAATCGAAACCAACACTTGTCAAACCATGGCGTAGGCAAATCAAACCAATCAATATGAAAGGTTGTGTTATTGAGAATTTGAGATACATTCGGAATCGCATGATTCGTATGCTTGTGCTTGTGTTGTTTGGTGATCTTTCTATCAAGTTCTATTAGACCAAAGATTTTTCGACTAGAAAAAGATTGGAAACCAACGCTTCCCAAACCATAGCCTAGGAAAATCAAACCAATCAATAAGAAAAGTTCTGTAATTGAAAATTTGATAAACATTTGGAATCGCATGATACCTATGCTTGTGTTTGTGTTGTTTGGTGATCTTTCTATCAAGTTCTATTAGTTCAAAGATTTTTGAACTAGAAAAAAAATGGAAACTAACACTTGCCAAACCATAGCCTAGGCAAATCAAACCTATTGTGTAAATGAGAATTTGAGATACATTCGGAATCGCATGATTTGGTATGCTTGTGTTTGTGTTGTTTGGTGATATTTCTAACAAGCTCCATTAGATCAATGATTTTTGGACTAGGAAAAGATTGGAAACCAACGGTTTTCAAACTATAGCCTAGGCAAATCAAACCAATCAATAAGAAAGGTTGTGTTATTGAGAATTTGAGAAACATTCGAAATCGCATGATTCGAAATTTTTGAGTTTGTGTTGTTTGGTGATATTTCTATCAAGCTCTATTAGATCAAAGATTTTTGGACTAGAAAAATATTGGAAACCAACAGTTCCCAAACTATAGCCTAGGCAAATCAAACCAATCAATAAGAAAGGTTGTGTTATTGAGAATTTGAGAAACATTCGGAATCGCATGATTCATATGCTTGTGTTTATGTTGTTTGGTGATCTTTCTATCAAGTTTATTAATTCAAAGATTTTTGTACTTGAAAAAGAATCGAAACCAACACTTGTCAAACCATAGGCTAGGCAAATGAAACCAATCAATATGAAAAGTTGTGTTATTGAGAATTTGAGATACATTCGGAATCGCACGATTCGTATGCTTGTGTTTGTGTTGTTTGGTGATCTTTCAATCAAGTTCTATTAGATCAAAGATTTTTGGACTAGAAAACGCCTGGAAACCAACGCTTCCCAAACCATGGCCTAGGCAAATCAAACCAATCAATAAGAAAAGTTCTGTTATTGAAAATTTGAGAAACATTTGGAATCCCATGATACCTATGCTTGTGTTTGTGTTGTTTGGTGATCTTTCTATCAAGTTCTATTAGTTCAATGATTTTTGAACTAGAAAAATAATGGAAACTAACACTTGCTAAACCATAGCCTAGGCAAATCAAACCTATTGTGTTAATGAGAGTTTGAGATACATTCGGAATCGCATGATTCATATGCTTGTGTTTGTGTTGTTTGGTGATATTTCTATCAAGCTCCATTAGATCAAAGATTTTTGGACTAGAAAAAGATTGGAAACCAACGGTTTTCAAACTATAGCCTAGACAAATCAAACCAATCAATAAGAAAGGTTGTGTTATTGAGAATTTGAGAAACATTCGAAATCGCATGATTCGTAATTTTTTGTGTTTGTGTTGTTTGGTGATATTTCTATCAAGCTCTATTAGATCAAAGATTTTTGGACTAGAAAAATATTGGAAACCAACAGTTCCCAAACTATAGCCTAGGCAAATCAAACCAATCAATAAGAAAGGTTGTGTTATTGAGAATTTGAGAAACATTCGAAATCGCATGATTCGTAATTTTTTGGTTTGTGTTTTTTGGTGATCTTTCTATCAAGTTCTATTGTATTAATAATTTTTGGACTAGAAAAAGATTGGAAACCAACGGTTCCCAAACCATAGCCTAGACAAATCAAACCAATCAATAAGAAAGGTTGTGTTATTTAGAATTTGAGAAACATTCGGAATCACATGATACCTATGCTTGTGTTTGTGTTGTTTGGTGATCTTTCTATTGAGTTCTATTAGTTCAAAGATTTTTGGACTAGAAAAAGATTGGAAACCAATGGTTCCCAAACCATAGCCTAGGCAAATCGAACAAGTCAATAAGAAATGTTGTGTTATTGAGAATTTGAGAAACATTCGGGATCGCATGATTCGTATGTTTGTGTTTGTGTTGTTTGGTGATCTATCTATCAAGTTCTATGAGATCAAATATTTTTGGACTAGAAAAAGATTGGAAACCAACGGTTCGAAAACCATAGCGTAGGCAAATCAAACCAATCAATAAGAAAGGTTGTGTTATTGAGAATTTGAGAAACATTCGGAATCCCATGATTCGTATGCTTGTGTTTGTGTTGTTTTCTGATCTTTCTATCAAGTTTATTAGTTCAAAGATTTTTTTACTTGAAAAAGAATCAAAACCATCACTTGCCAAACCGTAGGCTAGGCAAATCAAACCAATCAATAAGAAAGGTTGTGTTATTGCGAATTTGAGACACATTCGGAATCGTATGATTCGTATGCTTGTGTTTGTGTTGTTTGGTGATCTTTCTATCAAGTTCTATTAGATCAAAGATTTTTGGACTAGAAAAAGATTGGAAACCAACGGTTCCCAAACCATAGCCTAGGCAAATCAAACCAATCAATAAGAAAGGTTGTGTTATTCAGAATTTGAGAAACATTCGGAATCGCATAAATCATATGCTTGTGTTTGTGTTGTTTGGTGATATTTCTATCAAGTTCTATTAGATCAAAGATTTTTGGACTAGAAAAAGATTGGAAACCAACGGTTCCCAAACTATAGCCTAGGCAAATCAAACCAATCAATAAGAAAGGTTGTGTTGTTGAGGACTTGAGAAACATTCGGAATGGCATAAATCATATGCTTGTGTTTGTGTTGTTTGGTGATATTTCTATCAAGTTCTTATAGATCAAAGATTTTTGGACTAGAAAAAGATTGGAAACCAACGGTTCCCAAACTATAGCCTAGGCAAATCAAACCAATCAATAAGAAAGGTTGTGTTATTTAGAATTTGAGAAACATTCGGAATCACATGATACCTATGCTTGTGTTTGTGTTGTTTGGTGATCTTTCTATTGAGTTCTATTAGTTCAAAGATTTTTGGACTAGAAAAAGATTGGAAACCAATGGTTCCCAAACCATAGCCTAGGCAAATCGAACAAGTCAATAAGAAATGTTGTGTTATTGAGAATTTGAGAAACATTCGGGATCGCATGATTCGTATGTTTGTGTTTGTGTTGTTTTGTGATCTATCTATCAAGTTCTATGAGATCAAATATTTTTGGACTAGAAAAAGATTGGAAACCAACGGTTCGCAAACCATAGCGTAGGCAAATCAAACCAATCAGTAAGAAAGGTTGTGTTATTGAGAATTTGAGAAACATTCGGAATCCCATGATTCGTATGCTTGTGTTTGTGTTGTTTTCTGATCTTTCTATCAAGTTTATTAGTTCAAAGATTTTTTTACTTGAAAAAGAATCAAAACCATCACTTGCCAAACCGTAGGCTAGGCAAATCAAACCAATCAATAAGAAAGGTTGTGTTATTGAGAATTTAAGATACATTCGGAATCGCATGATTCGTATGCTTGTGTTTGTGTTGTTTGGTGATCTATCTATCAAGTTCTATGAGATCAAATATTTTTGCACTAGAAAAAGATTGGAAACCAACCGTTCGCAAACCATGGCGTAGGCAAATCAAACCAATCAATAAGAAAGGTTGTGTTATTGAGAATTTGAGAAACATTCGGAATCAGCTTGTGTTTGTGTTGGTTTTTGATCTTTCTATCAAGTTTATTAGTTCAAAGATTTTTTTACTTGTGAAAGAATCGAAACCAACACTTGCCAAACCGTAGGCTAGGCAAATCAAACCAATCAATAAGAAAGGTTGTGTTATTGAGAATTTAAGATACATTCGGAATCGCATGATTCGTATGCTAGTGTTTGTGTTGTTTGGTGATCTTTCTAACAAGTTCAATTAGATCAAAGATTTTTGGACTAGAAAAAGATTGGAAACCAACGGTTCCCAAACCATAGCCTAGGCAAATCAAACCAATCAATAAGAAAGGTAGTGTTATTGAGAATTTGAGAAGCATTCGGAATCGCATGATTCATATGCTTGTGTTCATGTTGTTTGGTGATCTTTCTATCAATTTTATTAATTCAAAGATTTTTGTACTTGAAAAAGAATCAAAACCAACACTTGTCAAACCATAGGCTAGGCAAATCAAACCAATCAATATGAAAGGTTGTGTTATTGAGAATTTGAGATACATTCGGAATCGCATGATTCGTATGCTTGTGTTTGTGTTGTTTGGTGATCTTTTTATCAAGTTCTATTAGATCAAAGATTTTTGGACTAGAAAAAGATTGGAAACCAACGCTTCCTAAACCATAGCCTAGGCAAATCAAACCAATCAATAAGAAAAGTTCTATTATTGAAAATTTGAGAAACATTTGGAATCGCATGATACCTATGCTTGTGTTTATGTTGTTTGGTAATCTTTCTATCAAGTTCTATTAGTTCAAATATTTTTGAACTAGAAAAATAATGGAAACTAACACTTGCCAAATCATAGCCTAGGCAAATCAAACCTATTGTGTTAATGAGAATTTGAGATACATTCGGAATCGCATGATTCGTATGCTTGTGTTTGTGTTGTTTTGTGATATTTCTATCAAGCTTCATAAGATCAAAGATTTTTGGACTAGAAAAGGATTGGAAACCAACGGTTTTCAAACTATAGCCTAGGCAAATCAAACCAATCAATAAGAAAGGTTGTGTTATTGAAAATTTGAGAAACATTCGAAATCGCATGATTCGTTTTTTTTGTGTTGTTTGGCGATCTTTCTATTAAGTTCTATTATATTAATGATTTTTGGACTAGAAAAAGATTGGAAACTAACGGTTCCAAAACCATAGCCTAGGCAAATCAAACCAATCAATAAGAAAGGTTGTGTTATTTAGAATTTGAGAAACATTCGGAATCGCATGATACCTATGCTTGTGTTTGTGTTGTTTGGCGATCTTTCTATTAAGTTCTATTAGTTCAAAGATTTTTGGACTAGAAAAAGATTGGAAACCAACGGTTCAAAAACCATAGCCTAGGCAAATCAAACCAATCAATAAGAAAGGTTGTGTTATATAGAATTTGAGAAACATTCGGAATCGCATGATACCTATGCTTGTGTTTGTGTTGTTTGGCGATCTTTCTATTAAGTTCTATTAGTTCGAAGATTTTTGAACTAGAAAAAGAATGGAAACCAACGGTTCCCAAACTATAGCCTAGGCAAATCAAACCAATCAATAAGAAAGGTTGTGTTATTGAGAATTTGAGAAACATTCGACATCGCATGATTCATAATTTTTGTGTTTGTGTTGTTTGGTGATATTTCTATCAAGCTCTATTAGATCAAAGATTTTTGGACTAGAAAAAGATTGGAAACCAACGGTTCCCAAACTATAGCCTAGGCAAATCAAACCAATCAATAAGAAAGGTTGTGTTATTGAGAATTTGAGAAACATTCGAAATCGCATGATTCGTTTTTTTTGTGTTTGTGTTTTTTGGTGATCTTTCTATCAAGTTCTATTATATTAATGATTTTTCGACTAGAAAAAGATTGGAAACCAACGGTTCCCAAACCATAGCCTAGACAAATCAAACCAATCAATAAGAAAGGTTGTGTTATTCAGAATTTGAGAAACATACGGAATCGCATAAATCATATGCTTGTGTTTGTGTTGTTTGGTGATATTTCTATCAAGTTCTATTAGATCAAAGATTTTTGGACTAGAAAAAGATTGGAAACCAACGGTTCCCAAACTATAGCCTAGGCAAATCAAACCAATCAATAAGAAAGGTTGTGTTGTTGAGAACTTGAGAAACATTCGGAATGGCATGATTCGTATGCTTGTGTTTGCGTTGTTATGTGATCTTTCTATCAAGTTTATTAGTTCAAACATTTTTGTACTTGAAAAAGAATCGAAGCTAACACTTGCCAAACCATAGGCTAGGCAAATCAAACCAATCAATAAGAAAGGTTGTGTTATTGAGAATTTAAGATACATTCGGAATCGCATGATTCGTATGCTTGTGTTTGTGTTGTTTGGTGATCTATCTATCAAGTTCTATGAGATCAAATATTTTTGGACTAGAAAAAGATTGGAAACCAACCGTTCGCAAACCATAGCGTCGGCAAATCAAACCAATCAATAAGAAAGGTTGTGTTATTGAGAATTTGAGAAACATTCGGAATCGCATGATTCGTATGCTTGTGTTTGTGTTGTTTTCTGATCTTTCTATCAAGTTTATTAGTTCAAAGATTTTTTTACTTGAGAAAGAATCGAAACCAACACTTGCCAAACCGTAGGCTAGGCATATCAAACCAATCAATAAGAAAGGTCGTGTGATTGCGAATTTGAGATACATTCGGAATCGCATGATTCGTATGCTTGTGTTTGTGTTGTTTGGTGATCTTTCTAACAAGTTCAATTAGATCAAAGATTTTTGGACTAGAAAAAGATTGGAAACCAACGGTTCCCAAACCATAGCCTAGGCAAATCAAAGCAATCAATAAGAAAGGTTATGTTATTGAGAATTTGAGAAGCATTCGGAATCGCATGATTCATATGCTTGGGTTTATGTTGTTTGGTGATCTTTCTATCAATTTTATTAATTCAAAGATTTTTGTACTTGAAAAAGAATCAAAACCAACACTTGTCAAACCATAGGCTAGGCAAATCAAACCAATCAATATGAAAGGTTGTGTTATTGAGATTTTGAGATACATTCGGAATCGCATGATTCGTATGCTTGTGTTTGTGTTGTTTGGTGATCTTTTTATCAAGTTCTATTAGATCAAAGATTTTTGGACTAGAAAAAGATTGGAAACCAACGCTTCCCAAACCATAGCCTAGGCAAATCAAACCAATCAATAAGAAAAGTTCTATTATTGAAAATTTGAGAAACATTTGGAATCGCATGATACCTATGCTTGTGTTTGTGTTGTTTGGTAATCATTCTATCAAGTTCTATTAGTTCAAAGATTTTTGAACTAGAAGAATAATGGAAACTAACACTTGCCAAAACATAGCCTAGGCAAATCAAACCTATTGTGTTAATGAGAATTTGAGATACATTCGGAATCGCATGATTCGTATGCTTGTGTTTGTGTTGTTTGGTGATATTTCTATCAAGCTTCATAAGATCAAAGATTTTTGGACTAGAAAAAGATTGGAAACCAACGGTTTTCAAACTATACACTAGGCAAATCAAACCAATCAATAAGAAAGGTTGTGTTATTGAAAATTTGAGAAACATTCGAAATCGCATGATTCGTTTTTTTTGTGTTGTTTGGCGATCTTTCTATTAAGTTCTATTATATTAATGATTTTTGGACTAGAAAAAGATTGGAAACCAACGGTTCCAAAACCATAGCCTAGGCAAATCAAACCAATCAATAAGAAAGGTTGTGTTATTTAGAATTTGAGAAACATTCGGAATCGCATGATACTTATGCTTGTGTTTGTGTTGTTTGGCGATCTTTCTATTAAGTTCTATTAGTTCAAAGATGTTTGGACTAGAAAAAGATTGGAAACCAACGGTTCAAAAACCATAGCCTAGGCAAATCAAACCAATCAATAAGAAAGGTTGTGTTATTTAGAATTTGAGAAACATTCGGAATCGCATGATACCTATGCTTGTGTTTGTGTTGTTTGGCGATCTTTCTATTAAGTTCTATTAGTTCAAAGATTTTTGGACTAGAAAAAGAATGGAAACCAACGGTTCCCAAACTATAGCCTAGGCAAATCAAACCAATCAATAAGAAAGGTTGTGTTATTGAGAATTTGAGAAACATTCGAAATCGCATAATTCATAATTTTTGTGTTTGTGTTGTTTGGTGATATTTCTATCAAGCTGTATTAGATCAAAGATTTTTGGACTAGAAAAAGATTGGAAACCAACGGTTCCCAAACTATAGCCTAGGCAAATCAAACCAATCAATAAGAAAGGTTGTGTTATTGAGAAATTGAGAAACATTCGAAATCGCATGATTCGTTTTTTTTGTGTTTGTGTTTTTTGGTGATCTTTCTATCAAGTTCTATTATATTAATGATTTTTGGACTAGAAAAAGATTGGAAACCAAAGGTTCCCAAACCATAGCCTAGACAAATCAAACCAATCAATAAGAAAGGTTGTGTTATTTCGAATTTGAGAAACATTTGAAATTGCATGATACCTATGCTTGTGTTTGTGTTGTTTGGTGATCTTTCTATTAAGTTCTATTAGTTCAAAGATTTTTGGACTAGAAAAAGATTGGAAACCGACGGTTCCCAAACCATAGCCTAGGCAAATAAAACAAATCAATAAGAAATATTGTGTTATTGAGTATTTGAGAAACATTCGGGATCGCATGATTCGTATGCTTGTGTTTGTGTTGTTTGGTGATCTATCTATCAAGTTCTATGAGATCAAAGATTTTTGGACTAGAAAAAGATTGGAAACCAACGGTTCCCAAACTATAGCCTAGGCAAATCAAAACAATCAACAAGAAAGGTTGTGTTATTGAGAATTTGAGAAACATTCGAAATCGCATGATTCGTTTTTTTTGTGTTTGTGTTTTTTGGTGATCTTTCTATCAAGTTCTATTATATTAATGATTTTTGGACTAGAAAAAGATTGGAAACCAACGGTTCCCAAACCATAGCCTAGGCAAATCAAACCAATCAATAAGAAAGGTTGTGTTATTTAGAATTTGAGAAACATTCGGAATCGCATGATTCGTATGCTTGTGTTTGTGTTGTTTTCTGATCTTTCTATCAAGTTTATTAGTTCAAAGATTTTTTTACTTGAAAAAGAATCGAAACCAACACTTGCCAAACCATAGGCGAGGCAAATCAAACCAATCCATAAGAAAGGTTGTGTTATTGCGAATTTGAGATACATTCGGAATCGCATGATTCGTATGCTTGTGTTTGTGTTGTTTGGTGATCAATCTATCAAGTTCTATTAGATCAAAGATTTTTGGACTAGAAAAAGATTGGAAACCAACGGTTCAAAAACCATAGCCTAGGCAAATCAAACCAATCAATAAGAAAGGTTGTGTTATTTAGAATTTGAGAAACATTCGGAATCGCATGATACCTATGCTTGTGTTTGTGTTGTTTGGCGATCTTTCGATTAAGTTCTATTAGTTCAAAGATTTTTGGACTAGAAGAATATTGGAAACCAACGGTTCCCAAACTATAGCCTAGGCAAATCAAACCAATCAATAAGAAAGGTTGTGTTATTGAGAATTTGAGAAACATTCGAAATCGCATGATTCGTAATTTTTGTGTTTGTGTTGTTTGGTTATATTTCTATCAAGCTCTATTAGATCAAAGATTTTTGGACTAGAAAATGATTGGAAACCAACGGTTCCCAAACTATAGCCTAGGCAAATCAAACCAATCAATAAGAAAGGTTGTGTTATTGAGAATTTGAGATACATTCGGAATAGCATGATTCGTATGCTTGTTTTTGTGTTGTTTGGTGATCTTTCTATCAAGTTCTATTAGATCAAAGATTTTTGGGCTAGAAAAAGATTGGAAACCAACGCTTCCCAAACCATAGCCTAAGTAAATCAAACCAATCAATAAGAAAAGTTCTGGTATTGAAAATTTGAGAAACATTTGGAATCGCATGATACCTATGCTTGTGTTAGTGTTGTTTGGTGATCTTTCTATCAGTTCTATTAGTTCAAAGATTTTTGAACTAGAAAAATAATGGAAACTAACACTTGCCAAACCATAGCCTAGGAAAATCAAACCTATTGTGTTAATGAGAATTTGAGATACATTCGGAATCGCATGATTCGTATGCTTGTGTTTGTGTTGTTTGGTGATATTTCTATCAAGCTCCATTAGATCAAAGATTTTTGGACTAGAAAAAGATTGGAAACCAACGGTTTTCAAACTATAGCCTAGGCAAATCAAACCAATCAATAAGAAAGGTTGTGTTATTGAGAATTTGAGAAACATTCGAAATCGCATGATTCGTATGATTGTGTTTGTGTTGTTTGGTGATCTTTCTATCAAGTTCTATTAGATTAAATATTTTTGGACTAGAAAAAGATTGGAAACCAACGGTTCCAAAACCAGAGCCAAGGCAAATCAAACCAATCAATAAGAAAGGTTGTGTTATTGAGAATTTGAGAAACATTCGGAATCGCATGATACCTATGCTTGTGTTTGTGTTGTTTGGCGATCTTTCTATTACGTTCTGTCAGTTCAAAGATTTTTAGACTAGAAAAAGATTTGAAACCAACGGTTCCCAAACCATTGCCCAGGCAAATCAAACAAATCAATAAGAAAGGTTGTGTTATTTAGAATTTGAGAAACATTCGGGATCGCATGATTCGTATGCTTGTGTTTGTGTTGTTTGGTGATCTTTCTATCAAGTTCTATTAGATTAAAGATTTTTGGACTAGAAAAAGATTGGAAACCAGCGGTTCCAAAACCATAGCCTAGGCACATCAAACCAATCAATAAGAAAGGTTGTGTTATTTAGAATTTGAGAAACATTCGGAATCGCATGATACCTATGGTTGTGTTTGTGTTGTTTGGCGATCTTTCTATTAAGTTCTATTAGTTCAAAGATTTTTGGACTAGAAAAAGATTGGAAACCAACGGTTCCCAAACTATAGCCTAGGCAAATCAAACCAATCAATAAGAAAGGTTGTGTTATTGAGAATTTGAGAAACATTCGGGATCGAATAATTCGTTTTTTTTGTGTTTGTGTTTTTTGGTGATCTTTCTATCAAGTTCTATTATATTAAGGATTTTTGGACTAGAAAAAGATTGGAAACCAACGGTTCCCAAACCATAGCCTAGACAAATCAAACCAATCAATAAGAAAGGTTGTGTTATTTAGAATTTGAGAAACATTCGGAGTTGCATGATACCTATGCTTGTGTTTGTGTTGTTTGGTGATCTTTCTATTAAGTTCTGTTAGTTCAAAAATTTTTGGACTATAAAAAGATTGGAAACCAACGGTTCCAAAACCATAGCCTAGTCAAATCAAACAAATCAATAAGAAATGTTGTGTTATTGAGAATTTGAGAAACATTCGGGATCGCATTATTCGTATGCTTGTGTTTGTGTTGTTTGGTGATCTATCTATCAAGTTCTATGAGATCAAAGATTTTTGGACTAGAAAAAGATTGGAAACCAACGGTTCACAAACCATAGCGTAGGCAAATCAAACCAATCAATAAGAAAGGTTTTGTTATTGAGAATTTGAGAAATAATCGGAATCGCATGATTCATATGCTTGTGTTTGTGTTGTTTTCTGATCTTCCTATCAAGTTTATTAGTTCAAATATTTTTTTTACTTGAAAAAGAATCGAAACCAACACTTGCCAAACCGTAGGCTAGGCAAATCAAACCAATCAATAAGAAAAGTTGTGTTATTGCGAATTTGAGATGCATTCGGAATCGCCTGATTCGTATGCTTGTGTTTGTGTTGTTTGGTGATCAATATATCAAGCTCTATTAGATCAAAGATTTTTGGACTAGAAAAAGATTGGAAACCAGCGGTTCCCAAACTATAGCCTAGACAAATCAAACCAATCAATAAGAAAGGTTGTGTTATTGAGAAGTTGAGAAACATTTGGAATCGCATGATTCGTATGCTTGTGTTTGTGTTGTTTGGTGATCTTTCTATCAAGTTCTATTAGATCAAAGATTTTTGGACTAGAAAAATATTGGAAACCAACGCTTCCCAAACCATAGCCTAGGCAAATCAAACGAATCAATAAGAAAAGTTCTGTTATTGAAAATTTGAGAAACATTCGGAATAGCATGATACCTATGCTTGTGTTTGTGTTGTTTGGTGATCTTTCTATCAAGTTTTATTAGTTCAAAGATTTTTGAACTAGAAAAAGAATGGAAACTAACACTTGCCAAACCATAGCCTAGGCAAATCAAACCTATTGTGTTAATGAGAATTTGAGATACATTCGGAATCGCATGATTCGTATGCTTGTGTTTGTGTTGTTTGGTGATATTTCTATCAAGCTCTATTAGATCAAAGATTTTTGGACTATAAAAAGATTGGAAACCAACGGTTCCAAAACCATAGCCTAGGCAAATCAAACCAATCAATAAGAAAGGTTGTGTTATTTAGAATTTGAGAAACATTCGGAATCGCATGATACCTATGCTTGTGTTTGTGTTGTTTGGCGATCTTTCTATTAAGTTCTATTAGTTCAAAGATTTTTGGACTAGAAAAAGATTGGAAACCAACGGTTCCCAAACCATAGCCCATGGAAATCAAACAAATCAATAAGAAAGGTTGTGTTATTGAGAATTTGAGAAACATTCGGGATCGCATGATTCGTATGCTTGTGTTTGTGTTGTTTGGTGATCTTTCTATTTCTATGAGATCAAAGATTTTTGAACTACAAAAGGATTGGAAACCAACGGTTCGCAAACCATAGCGTAGGCAAATCAAACCAATTAATACGAAATGTTGTGTTATTGAGAATTTGAGAAACATTCGAAATCGCATGATTCGTATGATTGTGTTTGTGTTGTTTGGTGATCTTTCTATCAAGTTCTATGAGATTAAAGATTTTCGGACAAGAAAAAGATTGGAAACCAACGGTTCCAAACCATAGCCTAGGCAAATCAAACCAATCAATAAGAAAGGTTGTGTTATTTAGAATTTGAGAAACATTCGGAATCGCATGATACCTATGCCTGTGTTTGTGTTGTTTGGCGATCTTTCTATTAAGTTCTATTAGTTCAAAGATTTTTGGACCAGAAAAAGATTGGAAACCAACGGTTCCTAAACCATAGCCCATGCAAATCAAACAAATCAATAAGAAAGGTTGTGTTATTGAGAATTTGAGAAACATTCGGGATCGCATGATTCGTATGCTTGTGTTTGTGTTGTTTGGTGATCTTTCTATCAAGTTCTATGAGATCAAAGATTTTTGAACTACAAAAGGATTGGAAACCAACGGTTCGCAAACCATAGCGTAGGCAAATCAAACCAATTAATACGAAATGTTGTGTTATTGAGAATTTGAGAAACATTCGAAATCGCATGATTCGTATGATTGTGTTTGTGTTGTTTGGTGATCTTTCTATCAAGTTCTATTAGATTAAAGATTTTCGGACTAGAAAAAGATTGGAAACCAACGGTTCCAAACCATAGCCTAGGCAAATCAAACCAATCAATAAGAAAGGTTGTGTTATTTAGAATTTGAGAAACATTCGGAATCGCATGATACCTATGCTTGTGTTTGTGATGTTTGGCGATATTTCTATCAAGTTCTATTAGATCAAAGATTTTTTGACAAGAAAAAGATTTGAAACAAACGGTTCCCAAACTATAGCCTAGGCAAATCAAACCAATAAATAAGAAAGGTTGTGTTATTGAGTATTTGAGAAACATTCGGAATCGCATGATTCGTATGTTTGTGTTTGTGTTGTTTGGTGATATTTCTATCATGTTCTATTAGATTAAATATTTTTGGACTAGAAAAAGATTGGAAACCAACGGTTCCAAAACCATAGCCTAGGCAAATCAAACCAATCAATAAGAAAGGTTGTGTTATTTAGAATTTGAGAAACATTCGGAATCGCATGATACCTATGCTTGTGTTTGTGTTGTTTGGCGATCTTTCTATTAAGTTCTATTAGTTCAAAGATTTTTGGACTAGAAAAAGATTGGTAACCAACGGTTCCCAAACTATAGCCTAGGCAAATCAAACCAATCAATAAGAAAGGTTGTGTTATTTAGAATTTGAGAAACATTCGGAATCGCATGATACCTATGCTTGTGTTTGTGTTGTTTGGCGATCTATCTATTAAGTTCTATTAGTTCAAAGATTTTTGGACTAGAAAAAGATTGGAAACCAACGGTTCCCAAACCATAGCCTAGGCAAATCAAACAAATCAATAAGAAATGTTGTGTTATTGAGAATTTGAGAAACATTCGGGATCGCATTATTCGTATGCTTGTGTTTGTGTTGTTTGGTGATCTATCTATCAAGTTCTATCAGATCAAAGATTTTAGGACTAGAAAAAGAATGAAAACCAACGGTTCGCAAACCATAGCGTAGGCAAATCAAACCAATCAATAAGAAAGGTTGTGTTATTGAGAATTTGAGAAACATTCGGAATCGCATGATTCGTATGCTTGTGTTTGTGTTGTTATGTGATCTTTCTATCAAGTTTATTAGGTCAAAGATTTTTGTACTCTAAAAAGAATCGAAGCCAACACTTGCCAAACCATAGGCTAGGCAAATCAAACCAATCAACAAGAAAGGTTGTGTTATTGAGAATTTGAGATACATTCGGAATTGCATGATTCGTATGCTTGTGTTTGTGTTGTTTGGTAATCTTTCTATCAAGTTCTATTAGATCAAAGATTTTTGGACTAGAAAAATATTGGAAACCAACGCTTCCCAAACCATAGCATAGGCAAATCAAACCAATCAATAAGAAAAGTTCTGTTATTGAAAATTTGAGAAACATTCGGAATAGCATGATACCTATGCTTGTGTTTGTGTTGTTTGGTGATCTTTCTATCAAGTTTTATTAGTTCAAAGATTTTTGAACTAGAAAAAGAATGGAAACTAACACTTGCCAAACCATAGCCTAGGCAAATCAAACCTATTGTGTTAATGAGAATTTGAGATACATTCGGAATCGCATGATTCGTATGCTTGTGTTTGTGTTGTTTGGTGATATTTCTATCAAGCCCTATTAGATCAAAGATTTTTGGACTAGAAAAAGATTGGAAACCAACGGTTCCAAAACCATAGCCTAGGCAAATCAAACCAATAAATAAGAAAGGTTGTGTTATTTAGAATTTGAGAAACATTCGGAATCGCATGATACCTATGCTTGTGTTTGTGTTGTTTGGCGATCTTTCAATTAAGTTCTATTAGTTCAAAGATTTTTGGACTAGAAAAAGATTGGAAACCAACGGTTCCCAAACCATAGCCCATGCGATTCAAACAAATCAATAAGAAAGGTTGTGTTATTGAGAATTTGAGAAACATTCGGGATCGCATGATTCGTATGCTTGTGTTTGTGTTGTTTGGTGATCTTTCTATCAAGTTCTATGAGATCATAGATTTTTGGACTACAAAAAGATTGGAAACCAACGGTTCGCAAACCATAGCGTAGGCAAATCAAACCAATTAATACGAAAGGTTGTGTTATTGAGAATTTGAGAAACATTCGAAATCGCATGATTCGTATGATTGTGTTTGTGTTGTTTGGTGATCTTTCTATCAAGTTCTATTAGATTAAAGATTTTTGGACTAGAAAAAGATAGGAAACCAACGGTTCCCAAACCATAGGCTAGGCAAATCAAACAAATCAATAAGAAAGGTTGTGTTATTGAGAATTTGAGAAACATTCGGAATCGCATGATACCTATGCTTGTGTTTGTCTTGTTTTGTGATCTTTCTATCAATTTTATTAGTTTAAAGATTTTTGTACTTGAAAAAGAATCGAAACCAACACTTGTCAAACCATAGGCTAGGCAAATCAAACCAATCAATAAGAAAGGTTGTGTTATTGAGAATTTCAGAAACATTCAGAATCGCATGATTCGTATGCCTGTGTTTGTGTTGTTTGGTGACATTTCTATCAAGTTCTATTAGATCAAAGATTTTTGGACTAGAAAAAGATTGAAAACCAACGGTTCCCAAACCACAGCCTAGGCAAATCAAACCAATCAATAAGAAAGGTTGTGTTATTGAGAATTTGAGGAACATTCGGAATCGCATGATTCGTATGCTTGTGTTTGTGTTGTTTGGTGATCTTTCTATCAAGTTTATTAGTTCAACGATTTTTGTACTTGAAAAAGAATCGAAACCAACACTTGTCAGACCATAGGCTAGGCAAATCAAACCAATCAATAAAAAAGGTTGTGTTATTGAGAGATTGAGATACATTCGGAATCGCATGATTCGTATGATTGTGTTTGTGTTGTTTGGTGATCTTTCTATCAAGTTCTATTAGATTAAAGATTTTTGGACTAGAAAAAGATAGCAAACCGACGGTTCCCAAACCATAGGCTAGGCAAATCAAACCAATCAATAAAAAAGGTTGTGTTATTGAGAGATTGAGATACATTCGGAATCGCATGATTCGTATGCTTGTGTTTGTGTTGTTTGGTGATCTTTCTATCAAGTTTATTAGTTCAACGATTTTTGTACTTGAAAAAGAGTCGAAACCAACACTTGTCGGACCATAGGCTAGGCAAATCAAACCATTAAATATGAAAGGTTGTGTTATTGAGAATTTGAGATACATTCGGAATCGCATGATTCGTATGCTTGTGTTTGTGTTGTTTGGTGACATTTCTAGGAAGTTCTATTAGATCAAAGATTTTTGGACTAGAAAAAGATTGGAAACCAACGGTTCCCAAACCACAGCCTAGGCAAATCAAACCAATCAATAAGAAAGGTTGTGCTATTGAGAATTTGAGAAACATTCGGAATCGCATGATTCGTATGCTTGTGTTTGTCTTGTTTTGTGATCTTTCTATCAATTTAATTAGTTCAAAGATTTTTGTACTTGAAAAAGAATCGAAACCAACGCTTGTCAAACCATAGGCTAGGCAAATCAAACCAATCAATAAAAAAGGTTGTGTTATTGAGAATTTGAGAAACATTCAGAATCGCATGATTCGTATGCTTGTGTTTGTGTTGTTTGGTGACATTTCTATCAAGTTCTATTAGATCAAAGATTTTTGGACTAGAAAAAGATTGGAAACCAACGGTTCCTAAACCACAGCATAGGCAAATCTAACCAATCAATAAGAAAGGTTGTGTTATTGAGAATTTGAGAACCATTCGGAATCGCATGATTCGTATGCTTGGGTTTGTCTTGTTTTGTGATCTTTCTATCAAGTTTATTAATTCAAAGATTTTTGTACTTGAAAAAGAATCGAAACCAACACTTGTCAAACCATAGGCTAGGCAAATCATACCAATCAATAAGAAAGGTTGTGTTATTGAGAATTTGAGAAACATTCAGAATCGCATGATTCGTATGCTTGTGTTTGTGTTGTTTGGTGACATTTCTATCAAGTTCTATTAGATCAAAGATTTTTGGACTAGAAAAATATTGGAAACCAACGGTTCCCAAACCACAGCCTAGGCAAATCAAACCAATCAATAAGAAAGGTTGTGTTATTGAGAATTTCAGAAACATTCGGAATCGCATGATTCGTATGCTTGTGTTTGTGTTGTTTGGTGATCTTGCTATCAAGTTCTATTAGATCAAAGATTCTTGGACTAGAAAATGATTGGAAACCAACGGCTCCCAAACCATAGCCTAGGCAAATCAAACCAATCAATAAGAAAGGTTCTATTATTGAGAATTTGGGATACATTCGGAATCGCATGATTCGTATGCTTGTGTTTGTGTTGTTTGATGATCTTTCTATTAAGTTCTATTAGATCAAAGATTCTTGGACTAGAAAAAGATTGGAAACAAACGGCTCCCAAACCATAGCCTAGGCAAATCAAAACAATCAATAAAAAAGGTTGTGTTATTGAGAGATTGAGATACATTCGGAATCGCATGATTCGTATGATTATGTTTGTGTTGTTTGGTGATCGTTGTATCAAGTTCTATTAGATTAAAGATTTTTGGACTAGAAAAAGATAGGAAACCAACGGTTCCCAAACCATAGGCTAGGCAAATCAAACCAATCAATAAGAAAGGTTGTGTTACTGAGAATTTGAGAAACATTCCGAATCGCATGATTCGTATGCTTGTGTTTGTCTTGTTTTGTGATCTTTCTATCAAGTTTATTAGTTCAAAGGTTTTTGTACTTGAAAAAGAATCGAAACCAACACTTGTCAAACCATAGGCTAGGCAAATCAAACCAATCAATCAGAAAGGTTGTGTTATTGAGAATTTGAGAAAATTCAGAATCGCATGATTCGTATGCTTGTGTTTGTGTTGTTTGGTGACATTTCTATCAAGGTCTATTAGATCAAAGATTTTTGGACTAGAAAAAGATTGGAAACCAACGGTTCCCAAACCACAGCCTAGGCAAATCAAACCAATCAATAAGAAAGGTTGTGTTATTGAGAATTTGAGAAACATTCGGAATCGCATGATTCATATGCTTGTGTTTGTGTTGTTTGGTGATCTTTCTATCAAGTTTATTAGTTCAACGATTTTTGTACTTGAAAAAGAATCGAAACCAACACTTGTCAGACCACAGGCTAGGCAAATCAAACCAATCAATAAGAAAGGTTGTGTTATTGAGAATTTGAGAAACATTCGGAATCGCATGATTCGTATGCTTGTGTTTGTCTTGTTTTGTGATCTTTCTATCAAGTTTATTAGTTCAAAGATTTTTGTACTTGAAAAAGAATCGAAACCAACACTTGTCAAACCATAGGCTAGGCAAATCAAACCAATCAATAAGAAAGGTTGTGTTATTGAGAATTCGAGAAACATTCGGAATCGAATGATTCGTATGCTTGTGTTTGTGTTGTTTTCTGATCTTTCTATCAAGTTTATTAGCTCAAAGATTTTTTTACTTGAGAAAGAATCGAAACCAACACTTGCCAAACCATAGGCTAGGCAAATCAAACCAATCAATAAGAAAGGTTGTGTTATTGAGAATTTGAGATACATTCGGAATCGCATGATTCATATGCTTGTGTTTGTATTGTTTGGTGATCAAAGATTTTTGGACTAGATAAAGATTGGAAACCAACGGTTCCAAACCATATCCTAGGCAAATCGAACCAATCAATAAGAAAGGTTGTGTTATTGAGAATTTGAGAAACATTCGGAATCGCATGATACCTATGCTTGTGTTTTTGTTGTTTGGTGATCTTTCTATCAAGTTCTTTTAGTTCAAAGATTCTTGAACTAGAAAAAGAATGGAAACTAACACTTGCCAAACCATAGCCTAGGCAAATCAAACCTATTGTGTTAATGAGAATTTGAGAAACATTCGGAATCGCATGATTCATATGCTTGTGTTTGTGTTGTTTGGTGATCTTTCTATCAAGTTCTATTAGATCAAAGATTTTTTGACTAGAAAAATATTGGAAACCAACGGTTCCCAAACTATAACCTAGGCAAATCAAACCAATCAATAAGAAAGGTTGTGTTATTGAGAATTTGAGAAACATTCGGAATCGCATGATTCGTATGCTTGTGTTTGTGTTGTTTGGTGATCTTTCTATCAATTTTATTAGTTCAAAGAGTTTTGTACTTGAAAAAGAATTGAAACCAACACTTGTGAAACCATCGGCTAGCCAAATCAATCCAATCAATAAGAAAGGTTGTGTTATTGTTTATTTGAGAAACATTCGGAATCGCATGATTCGTATGCTTGTGTTTGTGTTGTTTGGTGATCTTTCTATCAAGTTTATTTGTTCAAAGATTTTTGTACTTGAAAAAGAATCGAAACCAACACTTGTCAAACCATAGGCTAGGCAAATCAAACCAATCAATAAGAAAGGTTGTGTTAATGAGAATTTGTGGTACATTCGGAATCGCATGATTCATACGCTTGTGTTTGTGTTGTTTGGTGACCTTTCTAACAAGTTCTATTAGATCAAAGATTTTTGGACTGGAAAAAGATTGGAAACCAACGGTTCCCAAACCATAGCCTAGGCAAATCAAACCAATCAATAAGAAAGGTTGTGTTATTGAGAATTTGAGAAACATTCGGAATCGCATGATTCGTATGCTTGTGTTTGTGTTGTTTGGTGATCTTTCTATCAAATTTATTAGTTCAAAGATTTTTGTACTTGAAAAAGAATCGAAACCAAAACTTGCCAAACCATAGGCTAGGCAAATAAAAACCAATCAGTAAGAAAGGTTGTGTTATTGAGAATTTGAGAAATTTTCGGAATCGCATGATTCGTATGCTTGTGTTTGTGTTGTTTGTTGATCTTTCTATCAAGTTCTATTAGATCAAAGATTTTTGGACTAGAAAAAGATGGGAAACAACCGGTTCCTAAAACATAGCCTAGGCAAATCAAATCAATCAATAAGAAAGGTTGTGTTATTGAGAATTTGAGAAACATTCGGAATCGCATGATTCATATGCTTGTGTTTGAGTTGTTTTGGTGATCTTTCTATCAAGTTCTATTAGTTCAAAGATTTTTGAACTAGAAAAAGAATGGAAACCAACACTTGCCAAACCATTGCCTACGGAAATCAAACCTATTGTGTTAATGAGAATTTGAGATACATTCGGAATCGCATGATTCGCATGCTTGTGTTTGTGTTGTTTGCAGATCTTTCTATCTAGTTCTATTAGATCAAAGATTTTTGGACAAGAAAAAGATTGGAAACCAACGGTTCCCAAACCATAGCCTAGGCAAATCAAACCAATCAATAAGAAAAGTTGTGTTATTTAGAATTTGAGAGACATTCGTAATCGCGTGATTCGTATGCTTGTGTTTGTGTTGTTTGGTGACCTTTCTATCAAGTTCTATTAGATCAAAGATTTTAGGACTAGAAAAAGATTGGAAACCAACGGTTTCCACACTATAGCCTAGGCAAATCAAACCAATCATAAAGAAAGGTTGTGTTATTGAGAATTTGAGAAACATTCGGAATCGCATGATTCGTATGCTTGTGTTTGTGTTGTTTGGTGATCTTTCTATCAAGTTTATAAGTTCAAAGATTTTTGTACTTGAAAAAGAATCGAAACCAAAACTTGCCAAACCATAGGCTAGGCAAATAAAAACCAATCAATAAGAAAGGTTGTGCTATTGAGAATTTGAGAAATTTTCGGAATCGCATGATTCGTATGCTTGTGTTTGTATTGTTTGGTGATCTTTCTATCAAGTTGTATTAGATCAAAGATTTTTGGACTAGAAAAAGATTGGAAACCAACGGTTCCCAAACTATAGCCTAGGCAAATCAAACCAATCAATAAGAAAAGTTGTGTTATTGAGAATTTGAGAAACATTCGGAATCGCATGATACCTATGCTTGTGTTTGTGTTGTTTGGCGATCTTTCTATTAAGTTCTATTAGTTCAACGATTTTTGGACTAGAAAAAGATGGGAAACAACCGGTTCCTAAAACATAGCCTAGGCAAATCAAACCAATCAATAAGAAATGTTGTGTTATTGAGAATTTGAGAAACATTCGGAATCGCATGATTCATATGCTTGTGTTTGTGTTGTTTGGTGATCTTTCTATCATGTTCTATAGATCAAAGATTTTTGGACTAGAAAAAGATTGGAAACCAATGGTTCCCAAACCATAGCCTAGGTAAATCAAACCAATCAATAAGAAAGGTTGTGTTATTGAGAATTTGAGAAACATTCGGAATCGCATGATTCGTATGCTTGTGTTTGTGTTGTTTTGTGATCTTTCTATCAAGTTTATTAGTTCAAAGACTTTTGTACATGAAAAAGAATCGAAACCAACACTTGCCAAACCGTAGGCTAGGCAAATCAAACCAATCAATAAGAAAGGTTGTGTTATTTAGAATTTGAGAAACAATTGGAATCGCATGATACCTATGCTTGTGTTTGTGTTGTTTGGCGATCTTTCTATTAAGTTCTATTAGTTCAAAGGTTTTTGGACTAGAAAAAGATTGGAAACCAACGGTTTCCAAACCATAGCCTAGGCAAATCAAAGAAATCAATAAGAAAGTTTGTGTTATTTAGAATTTGAGAAACATTCGGGATCGCATGATTCGTATGCTTGTGTTTGTGTTGTTTGGTGATCTTTCTATCAAGTTCTATGAGATCAAAGGCTTTTGGACTAGAAAAAGATTTGAAACCAACGGTTCGCAAACCATAGCGTAGGCAAATCAAACCAATAAATAAAAAATTTGTGTTATTGAGTATTTGAGAAACATTCGGAATCGCATGATTCGTATGCTTGTGTTTGTGTTGTTCGGTGATCTTTCAATCAAGTTTATTAGTTCAAAGATTTTTGTACTTTAAAAAGAATCGAAACCAACACTTGTCAAACCATAGGCTAGGCAAATCAAACCATTCAATAAGAAAGGTTGTGTTATTGAGAATTTGAGATACATTCGGAATCGCATGATTCGTATGCTTGTGTTTGTGTTGTTTGGTGATCTTTCTATCAAGTTCTATTAGATCAAAGATTTTTGGACTAGAAAAAGATTGGAAACCAACGGTTCCTAAACCATATCCTAGGCAAATCAAACCAATCAATAAGAAAGGTTGTGTTATTGAGAATTTGAGAAACATTCGGAATCGCATAATTCATATGCTTGTGTTTGTGTTGTTTGGTGATCTTTCTATCTAGTTCTATTAGATCAAAGATTTTTGGACTAGAAAAAGATTGGAAACCAACGTTTCCCAAACTATAGCCTAGGCAAATCAAACCAATCAATAAGAAAGGTTGTGTTATTGAGAAGTTGAGAAATATTCGGAATCGCATGATTCGTATGCTTGTGTTTGTGTTGTTTTGTGATCTTTCTATCAAGTTTATTAGTTCAATAATTTTTGTACTTGAAAAAGAATCGAAACCAACACTTGCCAAACCATAGGCTAGGCAAATCAAACCAATCAATAAGAAAGGTTGTGTTATTGAGAATTTGAGATACATTCGGAGTCGCATGATTCGTATGCTTGTGTTTGTGTTGTTTGGTGATCTTTCTATCAATTTCTATTAGATCAAAGATTTTTGGACTAGAAAAAGATTAAAAACCAACGGTTCCCAAACCATAGCATTGGAAAATCAAACCAATCAATAAGAAAGGTTCTGTTATTGAATATTTGAGAAACATTCGGAATCGCATAATTCATATGCTTGTGTTTGTGTTGTTTGGTGATCTTTCTATCAAGTTCTATGAGATCGAAGATTTTTGGACTAGAAAAAGATTGGAAACCAACGGTCCCAAACTATAGCCTAGGCAAATCAAACCAATCAATAAGAAAGGTTGTGTTATTGAGAATTTGAGAAACATTCGGAATCGCATGAGTCGTATGCTTGTGTTTGTGTTAATTTGTGATCTTTCTATCAAGTTTATTAGTTAAAAGAGTTTTGTACATGAAAAAGAATTGAAACCAACACTTGTCAAAACATCGGCTAGGCAAATCAATCCAATCAATAAGAAAAGTTGTGTTATTGTTTATTTGAGAAACATTCGGAATCGCATGATTCGTATGCTTGTGTTTGTGTTGTTTGGTGATCTTTCTATCAAGTTTATTTGTTCAAAGATTTTTGTACTTGAAAAAGAATTGAAACCAACACTTGTCAGACCATAGGCTAGGCAAATCAAACCATTAAATATGAAAGGTTGTGTTATTGAGAATTTGAGATACATTCGGAATCGCATGATTCATATGCTTGTGTTTGTGTTGTTTGGTGACCTTTCTAACAAGTTCTATTAGATCAAAGATTTTTGGACTGGAAAAATATTGGAAACCAACGGTTCCCAAACCATAGCCTAGGCAAATCACACCAATCAATAAGAAAGGTTGTGTTATTGAGAAGTTGAGAAATATTCGGAATCGCATGATTCGTATGCTTGTGTTTGTGTTGTTTTGTGATCTTTCTATCAAGTTTATTAGTTCAAAGATTTTTGTACTTGAAAAAGAATCGAAACCAACACTTGCCAAACCATAGGCTAGGCAAATCAAACCAATCAATAAGAAAGGTTGTGTTATTGAGAATTTGAGATACATTCGAAATTGCATGATTCATATGCTTGTGTTTGTGTTGTTTGGTGATCTTTCTATCAAGTTCTATTAGATCAAACATTTTTGGATTAGAAAAAGATTGGAAACCAACGGTTCCCAAACCATAGCCTAGGCAAATCAAACCAATCAATAAAAAAGGTTGTGTTATTGAGAATTTGAGATACATTCGGAATCGCATGATTCGTATGCTTGTGTTTGTGTTGTTTTGTGATCTTTCTATCAAGTTTTTTAGTTCAAAGATTTTTGTACTTGAAAAAGAATCGAAACCAACACTTGCCAAACCATACGCTAGGCAAATCAAACCAATCAATAAGAAAGGTTGTGTTATTGAGAATTTGAGATACATTCGGAATTGCATGATTCATATGCTTGTGTTTGTGTTGTTTGGTGATCTTTCTATCAAGTTTATTAGTTCAAAGATTTTTGTACTTGAAAAAGAATCGAAACCAACACTTGCCAAACCATAGGCTAGGCAAATCAAACCAATCAATAAGAAAGGTTGTGTTATATAGAATTTGAGATACATTCGGAATTGCATGATTCATATGCTTGTGTTTGTGTTGTTTGGTGATCTTTCTATCAAGTTTATTAGTTCAAAGATTATTGTACTTGAAAAAGAATCGAAACCAACACTTTCCAAACCATAGGCTAGGCAAATCAAACCAATCAATAAGAAAGGTTGTGTTATTGAGCATTTGAGATACATTCGGAATTGCATGATTCATATGCTTGTGTTTGTGTTGTTTGGTGATCTTTCTATCAAGTTCTATTAGACCAAAGATTTTTGGACTAGAAAAAGATTGAAAACCAACGGTTCCCAAACCATAGGCTAGGCAAATCAAACCAATCAGTAAGAAAGGTTGTGTTATTGAGAATTTGAGAAACATTCGGAATCGAATAATTCGTATGCTTGTGTTTGTGTTGTTTGGTGATCGTTCTATCAAGTTCTATTATATCAAAGATTTTTGGACTAGAAAAAGATTGGAAACCAACGGTTCCCAAACTATAGCCTAGGTAAATCAAACCAAACAATAAGAAAGGTTGTGTTATTGAGTATTTGAGAAACATTCGGAATCGCATGATTCGTATGCTTGTGTTTTTGTTGTTTGGTGATCTTTCAATCAATTTTATTAGTTCAAAGATTTTTGACCTTGAAAAAGAATCGAAACCAACACTTGTCAAACCATAGGCTAGGCAAATCAAACCAATTAATAAGAAAGGTTGTGTTATTGAGAATTTGAGATACATTCGGAATAACATGATTCGTATGTCTGTGTTTGTTTTATTTGGTAAACTTTCTATCAAGTTCTATTAGATCAAAGATTTTTGCACTAGAAAAAGATTGGAAACCAACGGTTCCCAAACTATAGCCTAGGCAAATCAAACCAATCAATAAGAAAGGCTGTGTTATTGAGAATTTGAGAAACATTCGGAATCGCATGATTCGTATGCTTATGTTTGTGTTGTTTGGTGATCTTTCTATCAAGTTTATTAGTTCAAAGATTTTTGTACTTGAAAAAGAATTGAAACCAACACTTGTCAAACTATAGGCTAGGCAAATCAAACCAATCAATAAGAAAGGTTGTGTTATTGAGAATTTGATATACATTAGGAATCGCATGATTCGTATGCTTGTGTTTGTGTTGTTTGGTGACCTTTCTATCAAGTTCTATTAGATCAAAGATTTTTGGACTAGAAAAAAATTGGAAACCAACGGTTCCCAAACCATAGCCTAGGCAAATCAAACAAACCAATAAGAAAGGTTGTGTTATTGAGAATTTGAGAAACATTCGGAATCGCATGATACTTATGCTTGTGTTTGCGTTTTTTGGTGATCTTTCTATTAGGTTCTATTAGTTCAAAGATTATTAAACTAAAAAAAGAATGGAAACTAACACTTGCCAAACCATAGCCTAGGCAAATCAAACCTATTGTGGTAATGAGAATTTGAGAAACATTCGGAATCGCATGATTCGTATGCTTGTGTTTGTGTTGTTCGGTGATCTTGATATCATGTTCTATTAGATCAAATATTCTTGGAGTATAAAAAGATTGGAAACCAACGGCTCCCAAACCATAGGCTAGGCAAATCAAACCAATCAATAAGAAAGGTTCTGTTATTGAGAATTTGGGATACATTCGGAATCACATGATTCGTATGCTTGTGTTTGTGTTGTTTGATGATCTTTCTATTAAGTTCTATTAGATCAAAGATTCTTGGACTAGAAAAAGATTGGAAACCAACGGCTCCCAAACCATAGCCTAGGCAAATCAAACCAATCAATAAAAAAGGTTGTGTTATTGAGAGATTGAGATACATTCGGAATCGCATGATTCGTATGATTGTGTTTGTGTTGCTTGGTGATCTTTCTATCAAGTTCTATTAGATTAAAGATTTTTGGACTAGAAAAAGATAGGAAACCAACGGTTCCCAAACCATAGGCTAGGCAAATCAAACCAATCAATAAGAAAGGTTGTGTTATTGAGAATTTGAGAAACATTCGGAATCGCATGATTCGTATGCTTGTGTTTGTCTTGTTTTGTGATCTTTCTATCAATTTTATTAGTTTAAAGATTTTTGTACTTGAAAAAGAATCGAAACCAACACTTGTCAAACCATAGGCTAGGCAAATCAAACCAATCAATAAGAAAGGTTGTGTTATTGAGAATTTCAGAAACATTCAGAATCGCATGATTCGTATGCTTGTGTTTGTGTTGTTTGGTGACATTTCTATCAAGTTCTATTAGATCAAAGATTTTTGGACTAGAAAAAGATTGAAAACCAACGGTTCCCAAACCACAGCCTAGGCAAATCAAACCAATCAATAAGAAAGGTTGTGTTATTGAGAATTTGAGAAACATTCGGAATCGCATGATTCGTATGCTTGTGTTTGTGTTGTTTGGTGATCTTTCTATCAAGTTTATTAGTTCAACGATTTTTGTACTTGAAAAAGAATCGAAACCAACACTTGTCAGACCATAGGCTAGGCAAATCAAACCAATCAATAAAAAAGGTTGTGTTATTGAGAGATTGAGATACATTCGGAATCGCATGATTCGTATGATTGTGTTTGTGTTGTTTGGTGATCTTTCTATCATAGTTCTATTAGATTAAAGATTTTTGGACTAGAAAAAGATAGCAAACCGACGGTTCCCAAACCATAGGCTAGGCAAATCAAACCAATCAATAAAAAAGGTTGTGTTATTGAGAGATTGAGATACATTCGGAATCGCATGATTCGTATGCTTGTGTTTGTGTTGTTTGGTGATCTTTCTATCAAGTTTATTAGTTCAACGATTTTTGTACTTGAAAAAGAATCGAAACCAACACTTGTCAGACCATAGGCTAGGCAAATCAAACCAATCAATAAGAAAGGTTGTGTTATTGAGAATTTGAGAAACATTCAGAATCGCATGATTCGTATGCTTGTGTTTGTGTTGTTTGGTGACATTTCTAGGAAGTTCTATTAGATCAAAGATTTTTGGACTAGAAAAAGATTGGAAACCAACGGTTCCCAAACCACAGCCTAAGCAAATCAAACCAATCAATAAGAAAGGTTGTGCTATTGAGAATTTGAGAAACATTCGGAATCGCATGATTCGTATGCTTGTGTTTGTCTTGTTTTGTGATCTTTCTATCAATTTAATTAGTTCAAAGATTTTTGTACTTGAAAAAGAATTGAAACCAACGCTTGTCAAACCATAGGCTAGGCAAATCAAACCAATCAATAAGAAAGGTTGTGTTATTGAGAATTTGAGAAACATTCAGAATCGCATGATTCGTATGCTTGTGTTTGTGTTGTTTGGTGACATTTCTATCAAGTTCTATTAGATCAAAGATTTTTGGACTAGAAAAAGATTGGAAACCAACGGTTCCTAAACCACAGCATAGGCAAATCTAACCAATCAATAAGAAAGGTTGTGTTATTGAGAATTTGAGAACCATTCGGAATCGCATGATTCGTATGCTTGGGTTTGTCTTGTTTTGTGATCTTTCTATCAAGTTTATTAATTCAAAGATTTTTGTACTTGAAAAAGAATCGAAACCAACACTTGTCAAACCATAGGCTAGGCAAATCAAACCAATCAATAAGAAAGGTTGTGTTATTGAGAATTTGAGAAACATTCAGAATCGCATGATTCGTATGCTTGTGTTTGTGTTGTTTGGTGACATTTCTATCAAGTTCTATTAGATCAAAGATTTTTGGA
This sequence comes from Polygonum maritimum, assembly GCA_963924305.1. Lineage (NCBI taxonomy): Eukaryota > Viridiplantae > Streptophyta > Magnoliopsida > Caryophyllales > Polygonaceae > Polygonum > Polygonum maritimum. The sequence goes on along the minus strand of OZ002733.1, from coordinate 30,766,679 downwards.
CTAGAAAAAGATTGGAAACCAACGGTTCCCAAACCACAGCCTAGGCAAATCAAACCAATCAATAAGAAAGGTTGTGTTATTGAGAATTTCAGAAACATTCGGAATCGCATGATTCGTATGCTTGTGTTTGTGTTGTTTGGTGATCTTGCTATCAAGTTCTATTAGATCAAAGATTCTTGGACTAGAAAATGATTGGAAACCAACGGCTCCCAAACCATAGCCTAGGCAAATCAAACCAATCAATAAGAAAGGTTCTATTATTGAGAATTTGGGATACATTCGGAATCGCATGATTCGTATGCTTGTGTTTGTGTTGTTTGATGATCTTTCTATTAAGTTCTATTAGATCAAAGATTCTTGGACTAGAAAAAGATTGGAAACAAACGGCTCCCAAACCATAGCCTAGGCAAATCAAACCAATCAATAAAAAAGGTTGTGTTATTGAGAGATTGAGATACATTCGGAATCGCATGATTCGTATGATTATGTTTGTGTTGTTTGGTGATCGTTGTATCAAGTTCTATTAGATTAAAGATTTTTGGACTAGAAAAAGATAGGAAACCAACGGTTCCCAAACCATAGGCTAGGCAAATCAAACCAATCAATAAGAAAGGTTGTGCTACTGAGAATTTGAGAAACATTCCGAATCGCATGATTCGTATGCTTGTGTTTGTCTTGTTTTGTGATCTTTCTATCAAGTTTATTAGTTCAAAGGTTTTTGTACTTGAAAAAGAATCGAAACCAACACTTGTCAAACCATAGGCTAGGAATATCAAACCAATCAATCAGAAAGGTTGTGTTATTGAGAATTTGAGAAACATTCAGAATCGCATGATTCGTATGCTTGTGTTTGTGTTGTTTGGTGACATTTCTATCAAGGTCTATTAGATCAAAGATTTTTGGACTAGAAAAAGATTGGAAACCAACGGTTCCCAAACCACAGCCTAGGCAAATCAAACCAATCAATAAGAAAGGTTGTGTTATTGAGAATTTGAGAAACATTCGGAATCGCATGATTCATATGCTTGTGTTTGTGTTGTTTGGTGATCTTTCTATCAAGTTTATTAGTTCAACGATTTTTGTACTTGAAAAAGAATCGAAACCAACACTTGTCAGACCACAGGCTAGGCAAATCAAACCAATCAATAAGAAAGGTTGTGTTATTGAGAATTTGAGAAACATTCGGAATCGCATGATTCGTATGCTTGTGTTTGTCTTGTTTTGTGATCTTTCTATCAAGTTTATTAGTTCAAAGATTTTTGTACTTGAAAAAGAATCGAAACCAACACTTGTCAAACCATAGGCTAGGCAAATCAAACCAATCAATAAGAAAGGTTGTGTTATTGAGAATTCGAGAAACATTCGGAATCGCATGATTCGTATGCTTGTGTTTGTGTTGTTTTCTGATCTTTCTATCAAGTTTATTAGCTCAAAGATTTTTTTACTTGAGAAAGAATCGAAACCAACACTTGCCAAACCATAGGCTAGGCAAATCAAACCAATCAATAAGAAAGGTTGTGTTATTGAGAATTTGAGATACATTCGGAATCGCATGATTCATATGCTTGTGTTTGTATTGTTTGGTGATCAAAGATTTTTGGACTAGATAAAGATTGGAAACCAACGGTTCCAAACCATATCCTAGGCAAATCGAACCAATCAATAAGAAAGGTTGTGTTATTGAGAATTTGAGAAACATTCGGAATCGCATGATACCTATGCTTGTGTTTTTGTTGTTTGGTGATCTTTCTATCAAGTTCTTTTAGTTCAAAGATTCTTGAACTAGAAAAAGAATGGAAACTAACACTTGCCAAACCATAGCCTAGGCAAATCAAACCTATTGTGTTAATGAGAATTTGAGAAACATTCGGAATCGCATGATTCATATGCTTGTGTTTGTGTTGTTTGGTGATCTTTCTATCAAGTTCTATTAGATCAAAGATTTTTTGACTAGAAAAATATTGGAAACCAACGGTTCCCAAACTATAACCTAGGCAAATCAAACCAATCAATAAGAAAGGTTGTGTTATTGAGAATTTGAGAAACATTCGGAATCGCATGATTCGTATGCTTGTGTTTGTGTTGTTTGGTGATCTTTCTATCAATTTTATTAGTTCAAAGAGTTTTGTACTTGAAAAAGAATTGAAACCAACACTTGTGAAACCATCGGCTAGCCAAATCAATCCAATCAATAAGAAAGGTTGTGTTATTGTTTATTTGAGAAACATTCGGAATCGCATGATTCGTATGCTTGTGTTTGTGTTGTTTGGTGATCTTTCTATCAAGTTTATTTGTTCAAAGATTTTTGTACTTGAAAAAGAATCGAAACCAACACTTGTCAAACCATAGGCTAGGCAAATCAAACCAATCAATAAGAAAGGTTGTGTTAATGAGAATTTGTGGTACATTCGGAATCGCATGATTCATACGCTTGTGTTTGTGTTGTTTGGTGACCTTTCGAACAAGTTCTATTAGATCAAAGATTTTTGGACTGGAAAAAGATTGGAAACCAACGGTTCCCAAACCATAGCCTAGGCAAATCAAAACCAATCAATAAGAAAGGTTGTGTTATTGAGAATTTGAGAAACATTCGGAATCGCATGATACCTATGCTTGTGTTTGTGTTGTTTGGTGATCTTTCTATCAAGTTCTATTAGTTCAAAGATTTTTGAACTAGAAAAAGAATGGAAACTAACACTTGCCAAACCATAGCCTAGGCAAATCAAACCTATTGTGTTAATGAGAATTTGAAAAACATTCGGAATCGCGTGATTCGTATGCTTGTGTTTTTGTTGTTTGGTGATCCTGCTATCAAGTTCTATTAGATCAAAGATTCTTGGACTAGAAAATGATTGGAAACCAACGGCTCCCAAACCATAGCCTAGGCAAATCAAACCAATCAATAAGAAAGGTTCTATTATTGAGAATTTGGGATACATTCGGAATCGCATGATTCGTATGCTTGTGTTTCTGTTGTTTGATGATCTTTCTATTAAGTTCTATTAGATCAAAGATTTTTGGACTAGAAAAAGATTGAAAACCAACGGTTCCCAAACCACAGCCTAGGCAAATCAAACCAATCAATAAGAAAGGTTGTGTTATTGAGAATTTGAGAAACATTCGGAATCGCATGATTCGTATGCTTGTGTTTGTGTTGTTTGGTGATCTTTCTATCAAGTTTATTAGTTCAACGATTTTTGTACTTGAAAAAGAATCGAAACCAACACTTGTCAGACCATAGGCTAGGCAAATCAAACCAATCAATAAAAAAGGTTGTGTTATTGAGAGATTGAGATACATTCGGAATCGCATGATTCGTATGATTGTGTTTGTGTTGTTTGGTGATCTTTCTATCAAGTTCTATTAGATTAAAGATTTTTGGACTAGAAAAAGATAGCAAACCGACGGTTCCCAAACCATAGGCTAGGCAAATCAAACCAATCAATAAAAAAGGTTGTGTTATTGAGAGATTGAGATACATTCGGAATCGCATGATTCGTATGCTTGTGTTTGTGTTGTTTGGTGATCTTTCTATCAAGTTTATTAGTTCAACAATTTTTGTACTTGAAAAAGAATCGAAACCAACACTTGTCAGACCATAGGCTAGGCAAATCAAACCAATCAATAAGAAAGGTTGTGTTATTGAGAATTTGAGAAACATTCAGAATCGCATGATTCGTATGCTTGTGTTTGTGTTGTTTGGTGACATTTCTAGGAAGTTCTATTAGATCAAAGATTTTTGGACTAGAAAAAGATTGGAAACCAACGGTTCCCAAACCATAGCCTAGGCAAATCAAACCAATCAATAAGAAAGGTTGTGCTATTGAGAATTTGAGAAACATTCGGAATCGCATGATTCGTATGCTTGTGTTTGTCTTGTTTTGTGATCTTTCTATCAATTTAATTAGTTCAAAGATTTTTGTACTTGAAAAAGAATCGAAACCAACGCTTGTCAAACCATAGGCTAGGCAAATCAAACCAATCAATAAGAAAGGTTGTGTTATTGAGAATTTGAGAAACATTCAGAATCGCATGATTCGTATGCTTGTGTTTGTGTTGTTTGGTGACATTTCTATCAAGTTCTATTAGATCAAAGATTTTTGGACTAGAAAAAGATTGGAAACCAACGGTTCCTAAACCACAGCATAGGCAAATCTAACCAATCAATAAGAAAGGTTGTGTTATTGAGAATTTGAGAACCATTCGGAATCGCATGATTCGTATGCTTGGGTTTGTCTTGTTTTGTGATCTTTCTATCAAGTTTATTAATTCAAAGATTTTTGTACTTGAAAAAGAATCGAAACCAACACTTGTCAAACCATAGGCTAGGCAAATCAAACCAATCAATAAGAAAGGTTGTGTTATTGAGAATTTGAGAAACATTCAGAATCGCATGATTCGTATGCTTGTGTTTGTGTTGTTTGGTGACATTTCTATCAAGTTCTATTAGATCAAAGATTTTTGGACTAGAAAAAGATTGGAAACCAACGGTTCCCAAACCACAGCCTAGGCAAATCAAACCAATCAATAAGAAAGGTTGTGTTATTGAGAATTTCAGAAACATTCGGAATCGCATGATTCGTATGCTTGTGTTTGTGTTGTTTGGTGATCTTGCTATCAAGTTCTATTAGATCAAAGATTCTTGGACTAGAAAATGATTGGAAACCAACGGCTCCCAAACCATAGCCTAGGCAAATCAAACCAATCAATAAGAAAGGTTCTATTATTGAGAATTTGGGATACATTCGGAATCGCATGATTCGTATGCTTGTGTTTGTGTTGTTTGATGATCTTTCTATTAAGTTCTATTAGATCAAAGATTCTTGGACTAGAAAAAGATTGGAAACAAACGGCTCCCAAACCATAGCCTAGGCAAATCAAACCAATCAATAAAAAAAGTTGTGTTATTGAGAGATTGAGATACATTCGGAATCGCATGATTCGTATGATTATGTTTGTGTTGTTTGGTGATCGTTGTATCAAGTTCTATTAGATTAAAGATTTTTGGACTAGAAAAAGATAGGAAACCAACGGTTCCCAAACCATAGGCTAGGCAAATCAAACCAATCAATAAGAAAGGTTGTGCTACTGAGAATTTGAGAAACATTCCGAATCGCATGATTCGTATGCTTGTGTTTGTCTTGTTTTGTGATCTTTCTATCAAGTTTATTAGTTCAAAGGTTTTTGTACTTGAAAAAGAATCGAAACCAACACTTGTCAAACCATAGGCTAGGCAAATCAAACCAATCAATCAGAATGGTTGTGTTATTGAGAATTTGAGAAACATTCAGAATTGCATGATTCGTATGCTTGTGTTTGTGTTGTTTGGTGACATTTCTATCAAGGTCTATTAGATCAAAGATTTTTGGACTAGAAAAAGATTGGAAACCAACGGTTCTCAAACCACAGCCTAGGCAAATGAAACCAATCAATAAGAAAGGTTGTGTTATTGAGAATTTGAGAAACATTCGGAATCGCATGATTCATATGCTTGTGTTTGTGTTGTTTGGTGATCTTTCTATCAAGTTTATTAGTTCAACGATTTTTGTACTTGAAAAAGAATCGAAACCAACACTTGTCAGACCACAGGCTAGGCAAATCAAACCAATCAATAAGAAAGGTTGTGTTATTGAGAATTTGAGAAACATTCGGAATCGCATGATTCGTATGCTTGTGTTTGTCTTGTTTTGTGATCTTTCTATCAAGTTTATTAGTTCAAAGATTTTTGTACTTGAAAAAGAATCGAAACCAACACTTGTCAAACCATAGGCTAGGCAAATCAAACCAATCAATAAGAAAGGTTGTGTTATTGAGAATTCGAGAAACATTCGGAATCGCATGATTCGTATGCTTGTGTTTGTGTTGTTTTCTGATCTTTCTATCAAGTTTATTAGCTCAAAGATTTTTTTACTTGAGAAAGAATCGAAACCAACACTTGCCAAACCATAGGCCAGGCAAATCAAACCAATCAATAAGAAAGGTTGTGTTATTGAGAATTTGAGATACATTCGGAATCGCATGATTCATATGCTTGTGTTTGTATTGTTTGGTGATCAAAGATTTTTGGACTAGATAAAGATTGGAAACCAACGGTTCCAAACCATATCCTAGGCAAATCGAACCAATCAATAAGAAAGGTTGTTTTATTGAGAATTTGAGAAACATTCGGAATCGCATGATACCTATGCTTGTGTTTTTGTTGTTTGGTGATCTTTCTATCAAGTTCTTTTAGTTCAAAGATTCTTGAACTAGAAAAAGAATGGAAACTAACACTTGCCAAACCATAGCCTAGGCAAATCAAACCTATTGTGTTAATGAGAATTTGAGAAACATTCGGAATCGCATGATTCATATGCTTGTGTTTGTGTTGTTTGGTGATCTTTCTATCAAGTTCTATTAGATCAAAGATTTTTTGACTAGAAAAATATTGGAAACCAACGGTTCCCAAACCATAGGCTAGGCAAATCAAACCAATCAATAAGAAAGGTTGTGCTATTGAGAATTTGAGAAACATTCGGAATCGCATGATTCGTATGCTTGTGTTTGTGTTGTTTGGTGATCTTTCTATCAATTTTATTAGTTCAAAGAGTTTTGTACTTGAAAAAGAATTGAAACCAACACTTGTGAAACCATCGGCTAGCCAAATCAATCCAATCAATAAGAAAGGTTGTGTTATTGTTTATTTGAGAAACATTCGGAATCGCATGATTCGTATGCTTGTGTTTGTGTTGTTTGGTGATCTTTCTATCAAGTTTATTTGTTCAAAGATTTTTGTACTTGAAAAAGAATCGAAACCAACACTTGTCAAACCATAGGCTAGGCAAATCAAACCAATCAATAAGAAAGGTTGTGTTAATGAGAATTTGTGGTACATTCGGAATCGCATGATTCATACGCTTGTGTTTGTGTTGTTTGGTGACCTTTCTAACAAGTTCTATTAGATCAAAGATTTTTGGACTGGAAAAAGATTGGAAACCAACGGTTCCCAAACCATAGCCTAGGCAAATCAAACCAATCAATAAGAAAGGTTGTGTTATTGAGAATTTGAGAAACATTCGGAATCGCATGATACCTATGCTTGTGTTTGTGTTGTTTGGTGATCTTTCTATCAAGTTCTATTAGTTCAAAGATTTTTGAACTAGAAAAAGAATGGAAACTAACACTTGCCAAACCATAGCCTAGGCAAATCAAACCTATTGTGTTAATGAGAATTTGAAAAACATTCGGAATCGCGTGATTCGTATGCTTGTGTTTTTGTTGTTTGGTGATCTTGCTATCAAGTTCTATTAGATCAAAGATTCTTGGACTAGAAAATGATTGGAAACCAACGGCTCCCAAACCATAGCCTAGGCAAATCAAACCAATCAATAAGAAAGGTTCTATTATTGAGAATTTGGAATACATTCGGAATCGCATGATTCGTATGCTTGTGTTTCTGTTGTTTGATGATCTTTCTATTAAGTTCTATTAGATCAAAGATTCTTGGACTAGAAAAAGATTGGAAACCAACGGCTCCCAAACCATAGCCTAGGCAAATCAAACCAATCAATAAAAAAGGTTGTGTTATTGAGAGATTGAGATACATTCGGAATCGCATGATTCGTATGATTATGTTTGTGTTGTTTGGTGATCGTTCTATCAAGTTCTATTAGATTAAAGATTTTTGGACTAGAAAAAGATAGGAAACCAACGGTTCCCAAACCATAGGCTAGGCAAATCAAACCAATCAATAAGAAAGGTTGTGCTATTGAGAATTTGAGAAACATTCCGAATCGCATGATTCGTATGCTTGTGTTTGTCTTGTTTTGTGATCTTTCTATCAAGTTTATTAGTTCAAAGATTTTTGTACTTGAAAAAGAATAGAAACCAACACTTGTCAAACCATAGGCTAGGCAAATCAAACCAATCAATCAGAAAGGTTGTGTTATTGAGAATTTGAGAAACATTCAGAATCGCATGATTCGTATGCTTGTGTTTGTGTTGTTTGGTGACATTTCTATCAAGGTCTATTAGATCAAAGATTTTTGGACTAGAAAAAGATTGGAAACCAACGGTTCCCAAACCACAACCTAGGCAAATCAAACCAATCAATAAGAAAGGTTGTGTTATTGAGAATTTGAGAAACATTCGGAATCGCATGATTCATATGCTTGTGTTTGTGTTGTTTGGTGATCTTTCTATCAAGTTTATTAGTTCAACAATTTTTGTACTTGAAAAAGAATCGAAACCAACACTTGTCAGACCACAGGCTAGGCAAATCAAACCAATCAATAAGAAAGGTTGTGTTATTGAGAATTTGAGAAACATTCGGAATCGCATGATTCGTATGCTTGTGTTTGTCTTGTTTTGTGATCTTTCTATGAAGTTTATTAGTTCAAAGATTTTTGTAATTGAAAAAGAATCGAAACCAACACTTGTCAAACCATAGGCTAGGCAAATCAAACCAATCAATAAGAAAGGTTGTGTTATTGAGAATTCGAGAAACATTCGGAATCGCATGATTCGTATGCTTGTGTTTGTGTTGTTTTCTGATCTCTCTATCAAGTTTATTAGTTCAAAGATTTTTTTACTTGAGAAAGAATCGAAACCAACACTTGCCAAACCATAGGCTAGGCAAATCAAACCAATCAATAAGAAAGGTTGTGTTATTGAGAATTTGAGATACATTCGGAATCGCATGATTCGTATGCTTGTGTTTGTATTGTTTGGTGATCAAAGATTTTTGGACTAGATAAAGATTGGAAACCAACGGTTCCAAACCATATCCTAGGCAAATCAAACCAATCAATAAGAAAGGTTGTGTTATTGAGAATTTGAGAAACATTCGGAATCGCATGATACCTATGCTTGTGTTTTTGTTGTTTGGTGATCTTTCTATCAAGTTCTTTTAGTTCAAAGATTCTTGAACTAGAAAAAGAATGGAAACTAACACTTGCCAAACCATAGCCTAGGGAAATCAAACCTATTGTGTTAATGAGAATTTGATAAACATTCGGAATCGCATGATTCATATGTTTGTGTTTGTGTTGTTTGGTGATCTTTCTATCAAGTTCTATCAGATCAAAGATTTTTTGACTAGGAAAATATTGGAAACCAACGGTTCCCAAACTATAACCTAGGCAAATCAAACCAATCAATAAGAAAGGTTGTGTTATTGAGAATTTGAGAAACATTCGGAATCGCATGATTCGTATGCTTGTGTTTGTGTTGTTTGGTGATCTTTCTATCAAGTTTATTAGTTCAAAGAGTTTTGTACTTGAAAAATAATTGAAACCAACACTTGTCAAACCATCGGCTAGGCAAATCAATCCAATCAATAAGAAAGGTTGTGTTATTGTTTATTTGAGAAACATTCGGAATCGCATGATTCGTATGCTTGTGTTTGTGTTGTTTGGTGATCATTCTATCAAGTACAATTAGATCAAAGATTTTTGGACTAGAAAAAGATTGGAAACCAACGGTTCCCAAACAATAGCCTAGGCAAATCAAACCAATCAATATAAAAGGTTGTGTTATTGAGTATACGAGAAACATTCGGAATCGCATGATACCTATGCTTGTGTTTGTGTTGTTTGGTGATCTTTCTATTAAGTTCTGTTAGTTCAAAGATTTTTGGACTAGAAAAAGATTGGAATCCAACGGTTCCCAAACCATAGCCTAGGCAAATCAAACCAATCAATAAGAGAGGTTGTGTTATTGAGAATTTGAGAAACCTTCGGAATCGCATGATACCTATGCTTGTGTTTGTGTTGTTTGGTGATCTTTCTATCAAATTCCATTAGTTCAAAGATTTTTGAACTAGAAAAAGAATGGAAACTAACACTTGCCAAACCATAGCCTAGGCAAATCAAACCTATTGTGTTAATGAAAATTTGAAAAACATTCGGAATCGCATGATTCGTATGCTTGTGTTTGTGTTGTTTGGTGATCTTTCTATCAAGTTCTATTAGATCAAAGATTTTTGGATTAGAAAAAGATTGGAAACCAACGGTTCCCAAACCATAGCCTAAGCAAATCAAACCAATCAATAAGAAAGGTTGTGTTATTGAGAATTTGAGATACATTCGGAATCGCATGATTCGTATGACTGTGTTTTCGTTGTTTGGTGATCTTTCTATCAAGTTCTATTAGATTAAAGATTTTTGGACGAGAAAAAGATTGGAAACAAACGATTCGCAAACCATAGCGTAGGCAAATCAAACCAATCAATAAGAAATGTTGTGTTATTAAGAATTTGAGAAACATTCGGAATCGCATGAATCGTATGCTTGTGTTTGTGTTATTTTTTGATCCTTCTATCAAGTTTATTAGTTCAAAAATTTTTGTACTTGAAAAAGAATTGAAACCAACACTTGTCAAACCATTGTCTAGGCAAATCAAACCCATCAATAAGAAAGGTTGTGTTATTGAGAATTTGTGATACATTCGGAATCGCATGATTCGTATGCTGGTGTTTGTGTTGTTTGGTGATCTTTCTATCAAGTTCTATTAGATTAAACATTTTTGGACTAGAAAAAGATTGGAAATCAACGGTTCCCAAACCATAGCGTAGGCAAATCAAACCAATCAATAAGAAAGGCTGTGTTATTTAGAATTTGAGAAACATTCGGAATCGCATGATACCTATGCTTGTGTTTGTGTTGTTTGGTGATCTTTCTATTAAGTTCTGTTAGTTCAAAGATTTTTGGACTAGAAAAAGATTGGAATCCAACGGTTCCCAAACCATAGCCTAGGCAAATCAAACAAATCAATAAGAAAGGTTGTGTTATTGACAATTGGAGAAACATTCGGGATCGCATGATTCGTATTCTTGTGTTTGTGTTGTTTGGTGATCTTTCTATGAAGTTCTATGAGATCACAGATTTTTGGACTAGAAAAAGATTGGAAACCAACGGTTCGCAAACCGTAGCGTTGGCAAATCAAACCAATCAATAAGAAAGGTTGTGTTATTTAGAATTTGAGAAACATTCGGAATCGCATGATTCGTATGCTTGTGTTTGTGTTGTTTCGTGATCTTTCTGTCAAGTTTATTAGTTCAAATATTTTTTTACTTGAAAAAGAATCGAAACCAACACTTGCCAAACCATAGGCTAGGCAAATCAAACCATTCAATAAGAAAGGTTGTGTTATTGAGAATTTGAGATACATTCGGAATCGCATGATTCGTATGGGTTTGTTTGTGTTGTTTGGTGATCTTTCTATCAAGTTATATTAGATCAAAGATTTTTGGACTAGAAAAAGATTGGAAACCAACGGTTCCCAAACTATAGCCTAGGAAAATCAAACCAATCAATAAGAAAGGTTGTGTTATTGAGTATTTGAGAAACATTCGGAATCGCATGATTCGTATGCTTGTGTTTGTGTTGTTTGGTGATCTTTCTATGAAGTTTATTAGTTCAAAGACTTTTGTAATTGAAAAAGAATCGAAACCAACACTTGCCAAACCATAGGCTAGGCAAATCAAACCAATCAATAAGAAAGGTTGTGTTATTGAGAATTTGAGATACATTCGGAATCGCATGATTCGTATGCTTGTGGTTGTGTTGTTTGGTGATCTTTCTATCAAGTTCTATCAGATCAAAGATTTTTGGACTAGAAAAAGATTGGAAACTAACGGTTCCAAACTATAGCCTAGGAAAATCAAACCAATCAATAAGAAAGGTTGTCTTATTGAGAATTTGAGAAACATTCGGAATCGCATGATTCGTATGCTAGTGTTTGTGTTGTTTGGTGATCTATCTATCAAGTTCAATTAGATCAAAGATTTTTGGACTAGAAAAAGATGTGAAACCAACGGTTCCCAAACCATAGCCTAGGCAAATCAAACCAATCAATAGGAAAGGTTGTGTCATTGAGAATTTGAGAAACATTCGGAATCGCATGATTCGTATGCTTATGTTTGTGTTGTTTGGTGATCTTTCTATCAAGTTCTATTAGATCAAAGATTTTTGGACTAGAAAAAGATTGGAAACCAACGGTTCCCAAACCATAGCCTAGGCAAATCAAACCAATCAATAAGAAAGGTTGTGTTATTGAGAATTTGAGAAACATTCGGAATCGCATGATACCTATGCTTGTGTTTGAAGTGTTTGGTGATCTTTCTATGAAGTTCTTTTAGTTCAAAGATTTTTGAACTAGAAAAAGAATGGAAACTAACACTTGCCAAACCATAGCCTAGGCATATCAAACCTATTGTATTAATGAGAATTTGAGAAACATTCGGAATCGCATGATTCGCATGCTTTTGTTTGTGTTGTTTGGTGATCTTTCTTTCAAGTTCTATTAGATCAAAGATTTTTGGACTAGAAAAAGATTAGAAACCAACGGTTCCCAAACTATAACCTAGGCAAATCAAACCAATCAATAAGAAAGGTTGTGTTATTGAGAATTTGAGAAACATTCGGAATCGCATGATTTGTATCCTTGTGTTTGTGTTGTTTTGTAATCTTTCTATCAAGTTTATTAGTTCAAAGATTTTTGTATTTGAAACAGAATTGAAACCAACACTTGTCAAACCATCGGCTAGGCAAATCAAACCAATCAATAAGAAAGGTTGTGTTATTGTTTATTTGAGAAACATTCGGAATCGCATGATTTGTATGCTTGTGTATGTGTTGTTTGGTGATCTTTCTATCAAGTTTATTTGTTCAAAGATTTTTGTACTTGAAAAAGAATCGAAACCAACACTTGTCAAACCATTGGCTAGGCAAATCAAACCAATCAATAAGAACGGTTGTGTTAATGAGAATTTGTGATACATTCAGGAATCGCATGATTCATATGCTTGTGTTTGTGTTGTTTGCTGACCTTTCTAACAAGTTCTATTAGGTCAAAGATTTTTGGACTGGAAAAAGATTGGAAACCAACGGTTCCCAAACCATAGCCTAGGCAAATCAAACCAATCAATAAGAATGGTTGTGTTATTGAGAATTTGAGAAACATTCGGAATCGCATGATACCTATGCTTGTGTTTGTTTTGTTAGGTGATCTTTCTATCAAGTTCTATTAGTTCAAAGATTTTTGAACTAGAAAAAGAATGGAAACTAACACTTGCCAAACCATCGCCTAGGCAAATCAAACCTATTGTGTTAATGAGAATTTGAAAAACATTCGGAATCGCATGATTCGTATGCTTGTGTTTGTGTTGTTTTTTGATCCTTCTATCAAGTTTATTAGTTCAAAAATTTTTGTACTTGCAAAAAGAATTGAAACCAACATTTCCCAAACCATAGGCTAGGCAAATCAAACCAATCAATAAGAAAGGTTGTGTTATTGCGAATTTGAGATACATTCGGAATCGCATGATTCGTATGCTTGTGTTTGTGTTGTTTGGTGATCTTTCTATCATGTTCGATTAGGTTAAAGATTTTTGGACTAGAAAAAGATTGGAAACCAACGGTTCCCAAACCATAGCCTTGGCAAATCAAACCAATCAATAAGAAAGGTTGTGTTTATTAGAATTTGAGAAACATTCGGAATCGCATGATACCTATGCTTGTGTTTGTGTTGTTTGGTGATCTTTCTATCAAGTTATATTAGATCAAAGATTTTTGGACTAGAAAAAGATTGGAAACCAACGGTTCCCAAACCATAGCATAGGCAAATCAAACCAATCAATAAGAAAAGTTTTGTTATTGAGAATTTGAGAAACATTCGGAATCGCATGATTCGTATGCTTGTGTTTGTGTTGTTTGGTGATCTTTCTATTAAGTTCTGTTAGTTCAAAGATTTTTGGACTAGAAAAAGATTGGAAACCAACGGTTCCCAAACCATAGCCTTGGCAAATCAAACCAATCAATAAGAAAGGTTGTGTTTATTAGAATTTGAGAAACATTCGGAATCGCATGATACCTATGCTTGTGTTTGTGTTGTTTGGTGATCTTTCTATCAAGTTATATTAGATCAAAGATTTTTGGACTAGAAAAAGATTGGAAACCAACGGTTCCCAAACCATAGCATAGGCAAATCAAACCAATCAATAAGAAAAGTTGTGTTATTGAGAATTTGAGAAACATTCGGAATCGCATGATTCGTATGCTTGTGTTTGTGTTGTTTGGTGATCTTTCTATTAAGTTCTGTTAGTTCAAAGATTTTTGGACTAGAAAAAGATTGGAATCCAACGGTTCCCAAACCATAGCCTAGGCAAATCTAACCAATCAATAAGAAAGGTTGTGTTATTGAGAATTTGAGAAACCTTCGGAATCGCATGATACCTATGCTTGTGTTTGTGTTGTTTGGTGATCTTTCTATCAAATTCTATTAGTTCAAAGATTTTTGAACTAGAAAAGGAATGGAAACTAACACTTGCCAAACCATAGCCTAGGCAAATCAAACCTATTGTCTTAATGAAAATTTGAAAAACATTCGGAATCGCATGATTCGTATGCTTGTGTTTGTGTTGTTTGGTGAACTTTCTATCAAGTTCTATTAGATCAAAGATTTTTGGATTAGAAAAAGATTGGAAACCAACGGTTCCCAAACCATAGCCTAAGCAAATCAAACCAATCAATAAGAAAGGTTGTGTTATTGAGAATTTGAGATACATTCGGAATCGCATGATTCGTATGACTGTGTTTTCGTTATTTGGTGATCTTTCTATCAAGTTCTATTAGATTAAAGATTTTTGGACGAGAAAAAGATTGGAAACAAACGATTCGCAAACCATAGCGTAGGCAAATCAAACCAATCAATAAGAAATGTTGTGTTATTAAGAATTTGAGAAACATTCGGAATCGCATGAATCGTATGCTTGTGTTTGTGTTATTTTTTGATCCTTCTATCTAGTTTATTAGTTCAAAAATTTTTGTACTTGAAAAAGAATTGAAACCAACACTTGTCAAACCATTGTCTAGGCAAATCAAACCAATCAATAAGAAAGGTTGTGTTATTGAGAATTTGTGATACATTCGGAATCGCATGATTCGTATGCTGGTGTTTGTGTTGTTTGGTGATCTTTCTATCAAGTTCTATTAGATTAAACATTTTTGGACTAGAAAAAGATTGGAAATCAACGGTTCCCAAACCATAGCGTAGGCAAATCAAACCAATCAATAAGAAAGGCTGTGTTATTTAGAATTTGAGAAACATTCGGAATCGCATGATACCTATGCTTGTGTTTGTGTTGTTTGGTGATCTTTCTATTAAGTTCTGTTAGTTCAAAGATTTTTGGACTAGAAAAAGATTGGAATCCAACGGTTCCCAAACCATAGCCTAGGCAAATCAAACAAATCAATAAGAAAGGTTGTGTTATTGACAATTGGAGAAACATTCGGGATCGCATGATTCGTATGCTTGTGTTTGTGTTGTTTGGTGCTCTTTCTATGAAGTTCTATGAGATCAAAGATTTTTGGACTAGAAAAAGATTGGAAACCAACGGTTCGCAAACCATAGCGTTGGCAAATCAAACCAATCAATAAGAAAGGTTGTGTTATTTAGAATTTGAGAAACATTCGGAATCGCATGATTCGTATGCTTGTGTTTGTGTTGTTTCGTGATCTTTCTGTCAAGTTTATTAGTTCAAATATTTTTTTACTTGAAAAAGAATCGAAACCAACACTTGCCAAACCATAGGCTAGGCAAATCAAACCATTCAATAAGAAAGGTTGTGTTATTGAGAATTTGAGATACATTCGGAATCGCATGATTCGTATGGGTTTGTTTGCGTTGTTTGGTGATCTTTCTATCAAGTTATATTAGATCAAAGATTTTTGGACTAGAAAAAGATTGGAAACCAACGGTTCCCAAACTATAGCCTAGGCAAATCAAACCAATCAATAAGAAAGGTTTTGTTATTGAGTATTTGAGAAACATTCGGAATCGCATGATTCGTATGCTTGTGTTTGTGTTGTTTGGTGATCTTTCTATCAAGTTTATTAGTTCAAAGACTTTTGTAATTGAAAAAGAATCGAAACCAACACTTGCCAAACCGTAGGCTAGGCAAATCAAACCAATCCATAAGAAAGGTTGTGTTATTGAGAATTTGAGATACATTCGGAATCGCATGATTCGTATGCTTGTGCTTGTGTTGTTTGGTGATCTTTCTATCAAGTTCTATTAGATCAAAGATTTTTGGACTAGAAAAAGATTGGAAACCAACGGTTCCAAACTATAGCCTAGGAAAATCAAACCAATCAATAAGAAAGGTTGTCTTATTGAGAATTTGAGAAACATTCGGAATCGCATGATTCGTATGCTAGTGTTTGTGTTGTTTGGTGATCTATCGATCAAGTTCTATTAGATCAAAGATTTTTGGACTAGAAAAAGATGTGAAACCAATGGTTCCCAAACCATAGCCTAGGCAAATCAAACCAATCAATAGGAAAGGTTGTGTCATTGAGAATTTGAGAAACATTCGGAATCGCATGATACCTATGCTTGTGTTTGAAGTGTTTGGTGATCTTTCTATCAAGTTCTATTAGATCAAAGATTTTTGGACTAGAAAAAGATTGGAAACCAACGGTTCCCAAACCATAGCCTAGGCAAATCAAACCAATCAATAAGAAAGGTTGTGTTATTGAGAATTTGAGAAACATTCGGAATCGCATGATACCTATGCTTGTGTTTGAAGTGTTTGGTGATCTTTCTATCAAGTTCTTTTAGTTCAAAGATTTTTGAACTAGAAAAAGAATGGAAACTAACACTTGCCAAACCATAGCCTGGGCAAATCAAACCTATTGTGTTAATGAGAATTTGAGAAACATTCGGAATCGCATGATTCGCATGCTTGTGTTTGTGTTGTTTTGTAATCTTTCTATCAAGTTCTATTAGATCAAAGATTTTTGGACTAGAAAAAGATTAGAAACCAACGGTTCCCAAACTAGAACCTAGGCAAATCAAACCAATCAATAAGAAAGGTTGTGTTATTGAGAATTTGAGAAACATTCGGAATCGCATGATTCGTATGCTTGTGTTTGTGTTGTTTTGTGATCTTTCCATCAAGTTTATTAGTTCAAAGATTTTTGTATTTGAAAAAGAATTGAAACCAACACTTGTCAAACCATCGGCTAGGCAAATCAAACCAATCAATAAGAAAGGTTGTGTTATTGTTTATTTGAGAAACATTCGGAATCGCATGATTCGTATGCTTGTGTATGTGTTGTTTGGTGATCTTTCTATCAAGTTTATTTGTTCAAAGATTTTTGTACTTGAAAAAGAATCGAAACCAACACTTGTCAAACCATTGGCTAGGCAAATCAAACCAATCAATAAGAAAGGTTGTGTTAATGAGAATTTGTGATACATTCGGAATCGCATGATTCATATGCTTGTGTTTGTGTTGTTTGATGACCTTTCTAACAAGTTCTATTAGCTCAAAGATTTTTGGACTGGAAAAAGATTGGAAACCAACGGTTCCCAAACCATAGCCTAGGCAAATCAAACCAATCAATAAGAATGGTTGTGCTATTGAGAATTTGAGAAACATTCGGAATCGCATGATACCTATGCTTGTGTTTGTTTTGTTTGGTGATCTTTCTATCAAGTTCTATTAGTTCAAAGATTTTTGAACTAGAAAATGAATCGAAACTAACACTTGCCAAACCATCGCCTAGGCAAATCAAACCTATTGTGTTAATGAGAATTTGAAAAACATTCGGAATCGCATGATTCGTATGCTTGTGTTTGTGTTGTTTGGTGATCTTTGTATCAAGTTCTATTAGATCAAAGATTTTTGGATTAGAAAAAGATTGGAAACCAACGGTTCCCAAACCATAGCCTAAGCAAATCAAACCAATCAATAAGAAAGGTTGTGTTATTGAGAATTTGAGATACATTCGGAATCGCTTGATTCGTATGCCTGTGTTTGTGTTGTTTGGTGATCTTTCTATCAAGTTCTATTATATTAGAGATTTTCGGACTATAAAAAGACTGGAAACCAACGATTCCCAAACCATAGCCTAGGCAAATCAAACAAATCAATAAGAAAGGTTGTGTTATTGAGAATTTGAGAAACATTCGGGATCGCATGATTCGTATGCTTGTGTTTGTGTTGTTTGGTGATCTTTCTATCGAGTTATATGAGCCCAAAAGATTTTTTGACTAGAAAAAGATTGGAAACCAATGATTCGCAAACCATAGCGTAGGCAAATCAAAGCAATCAATAAGAAAGGTTGTGTTATTGAGAATTTGAGAAACATTCGGAATCGCATGATTCGTATGCTTGTGTTTGTATTGTTTTTTGATCCTTCTATCAAGTTTATTAGTTCAAAAATTTTTGTACTTGAAAAATAATTGAAACCAACACTTGTCAAACCATAGGCTAGGCAAATAAAACCAATCAATAAGAAAGGTTGTGTTATTGCGAATTTGAGATACATTAGGAATCGCATGATTCGTATGCTTGTGTTTGTGTTGTTTGGTGATCTTTCTATCAAGTTCGATTAGATTAAAGATTTTTGGACTAGAAAAAGATTGGAAACCAACGGTTCCCAAACCATAGCCTAGGCATATCAAACCATTCAATAAGAAAGGTTGTGTTTATTAGAATTTGAGAGACATTCGGAATCGCATGATACCTATGCTTGTGTTTGTGTTGTTTGGTGATCTTTCTATCAAGTTATATTAGATCAAAGATTTTTGGACTAGAAAAAGATTGGAAACCAACGGTTCCCAAACCATAGCATAGGCAAATCAAACCAATCAATAAGAAAAGTTATGTTATTGAGAATTTGAGAAACATTCGGAATCGCATGATTCGTATGCTTGTGTTTGTGTTGTTTGGTGATCATTCTATCAAGTTCAATTAGGTCAAAGATTTTTGGATTAGAAAAAGATTGGAAACCAACGGTTCCCAAACTATAGCCTAGGCAAATCAAACCAATCAATATAAAAGGTTGTGTTATTGAGTATTTGAGAAACATTCGGAATCGCATGATTCGTATGCTTGTGTTTGTGTTGTTTGGTGATCTGTCTATCAAGTTTATTAGTTCAAAGACTTTTGTAATTGAAAATGAATCGAAACCAATACTTGCCAAACTGTAGGCTAGGCAAATCAAACCAATCAATAAGAAAGGTTGTGTTATTTAGAATTTGAGAAACATTCGGAATCACATGATACCTATGCTTGTGTTTGTGTTGTTTGGTAATCTTTCTATTAAGTTCTGTTAGTTCAAAGATTTTTGGACTAGAAAAAGATTGGAATCCAACGGTTCCCAAACCATAGCCTAGGCAAATCAAACCAATCAATAAGAAAGGCTGTGTTATTTAGAATTTGAGAAACATACGGAATCGCATGATACCTATGCTTGTGTTTGTGTTGTTTGGTGATCTTTCTATTAAGTTCTGTTAGTTCAAAGATTTTTGGACTAGAAAAAGATTGGAATCCAACGGTTCCCAAACCATAGCCTAGGCAAATCAAACAAATCAATAAGAAAGGTTGTGTTATTGACAATTGGAGAAACATTCGGGATCGCATGATTCGTATGCTTGTGTTTGTGTTGTTTGGTGATCTTTCTATGAAGTTCTATGAGATCAAAGATTTTTGGACTAGAAAAAGATTGGAAACCAACGGTTCGCAAACCATAGCGTTGGCAAATCAAACCAATCAATAAGAAAGGTTGTGTTAATGAGAATTTCAGAAACATTCGGAATCGCATGATTCGTATGCTTGTGTTTGTGTTTTTTCGTGATCTTCCAGTCAAGTTTATTAGTTCAAAGATTTTTTTACTTGAAAAAGAATCGAAACCAACACTTGCCAAACCATAGGCTAGGCAAATCAAACCATTCAATAAGAAAGGTTGTGTTATTGAGAATTTGAGATACATTCGGAATCGCATGATTCGTATGGGTTTGTTTGTGTTGTTTGGTGATCTTTCTATCAAGTTATATTAGATCAAAGATTTTTGGACTAGAAAAAGATTGGAAACCAACGGTTCCCAAACTATAGCCTAGGCAAATCAAACCAATCAATAAGAAAGGTTGTGTTATTGAGTATTTGAGAAACATTCGGAATCGCATGATTCGTATGCTTGTGTTTGTGTTGTTTGGTGATCTTTCTATCAAGTTTATTAGTTCAAAGACTTTTGTAATTGAAAAAGAATCGAAACCAACACTTGTCAAACCATCGGCTAGGCAAATCAAACAAATCAATAAGAAAGGTTGTGTTATTGTTTATTTGTGAAACATTCGGAATCGCATGATTCGTATGCTTGTGTATGTGTTGTTTGGTGATCTTTCTATCAAGTTTATTTGTTCAAAGATTTTTGTACTTGAAAAAGAATTGAAACCAACACTTGTCAAACCATTGGCTAGGCAAATCAAACCAATCAATAAGAAAGCTTGTGTTAATGAGAATTTGTGATACATTCGGAATCGCATGATTCATATGCTTGTGTTTGTGTTGTTTGCTTAACAAGTTCTATTAGATCAAAGATTTTTGGACTGGAAAAAGATTGGAAACCAACGGTTCCCAAACCATAGCCTAGGCAAATCAAACCAATCAATAAGAATGGTTGTGTTATTGAGAATTTGAGAAACATTCGGAATCGCATGATACCTATGCTTGTGTTTGTTTTGTTTGGTGATCTTTCTATCAAGTTCTATTAGTTCAAAGATTTTTGAACTAGAAAAAGAATGGCAACTAACACTTGCCAAACCATCGCCTAGGCAAATCAAACCTATTGTGTTAATGAGAATTTGAAAAAACTTCGGAATCGCATGATTCGTATGCTTGTGTTTGTGTTGTTTGGTGATCTTTCTATCAAGTTCTATTAGATCAAAGATTTTTGGATTAGAAAAAGATTGGAAACCAACGGTTCCCAAACCATAGCCTAAGCAAATCAAACCAATCAATAAGAAAGGTTGCGTTATTGAGAATTTGAGATACATTCGGAATCGCTTGATTCGTATGACTGTGTTTGTGTTGTTTGGTGATCTTTCTATCAAGTTCTATTAGATTAGAGATTTTTGGACTAGAAAAAGATTGGAAACCAACGATTCCCAAACCATAGCCTAGGCAAATCAAACAAATCAATAAGAAAGGTTGTGTTATTGAGAATTTGAGAAACATTCGGGATCGCATGATTCGTATGCTTGTGTTTGTGTTGTTTGGTGATCTTTCTATCGAGTTATATGAGCCCAAAAGATTTTTGGACTAGAAAAAGATTGGAAACTAACGATTCGCAAACCATAGCGTAGGCAAATCAAAGCAATCAATAAGAAAGGTTGTGTTATTGAGAATTTGAGAAACATTCGGAATCGCATGATTCGTATGCTTCTGTTTGTGTTGTTTTTTGATCCTTCTATCAAGTTTATTAGTTCAAAAATTTTTGTACTTGAAAAAAAATTGAAACCAACACTTGTCAAACCATCGCCTAGGCAAATCAAACCAATAAATAAGAAAGGTTGTGTTTATTAGAATTTGAGAAACATTCGGAATCGCATGATACCTATGCTTGTGTTTGTGTTGTTTGGTGATTTTTCTATCAAGTTATATTAGATCAAAGATTTTTGGACTTGAAAAAGATTGGAAACCAACGGTTCCCAAACCATAGCATAGGCAAATCAAACCAATCAGTAAGAAAAGTTGTGTTATTGAGAATTTGAGAAACATTCGGAATCGCATGATTCGTATGCTTGTGTTTGTGTTGTTTGGTGATCATTCTATCAAGTTCAATTAGATCAAATATTTTTGGACTAGAAAAAGATTGGAAACCAACGGTTCCCAAACTATAGCCTAGGCAAATCAAACCAATCAATATAAAAGGTTGTGTTATTGAGTATTTGTGAAACATTCGGAATCGAATGATTCGTATGCTTGTGTTTGTGTTGTTTGGTGATCTTTCTATCAAGTTTATTAGTTCAAAGACTTTTGTAATTGAAAATGAATCGAAACCAATACTTGCCAAACTGTAGGCTAGGCAAATCAAACCAATCAATAAGAAAGGTTGTGTTATTGAGAATTTGAGATACATTCGGAATCGCATGATTCGTATGCTTGTGCTTGTGTTGTTTGGTGATCTTTCTATCAAGTTCTATGAGATCAAAGATTTTTGGACTAGAAAAAGATTGGAAACCAACGGTTCCCAAACCATAGCCTAGGCAAATCAAACCAATAAATAGGAAAGGTTGTGTTATTGAGAAAATTGAGAAACATTCGGAATCGCATGTTTCGTATGCTTGTGTATGTGTTGTTTGGTGATCTTTCTGTCAAGTTCTATTAGATCAAAGATTTTTGGACTAGAAAAAGATTGGAAACCAACGGTTCCCAAACTATAGCCTAGGGAAATCAAACCAATCAATAAGAAAGGTTGTGTTATTGTTTATTTGAGAAACATTCGGAATTGCATGATTCGTATGCTTGTGTTTGTGTTGTTTGGTGATCTTTCTATCAAGTTTATTTGTTCAAAGATTTTTGTACTTGAAAAAGAATCGAAACCAACACTTGTCAAACCATAGGCTAGGCAAATCAAACCAATCAATAAGAAAGGTTGTGTTATTGAGAATTTGAGATACATTCGGAATCGCATGATTCGTATGCTTATGTTTGTGTTGTTTGGTGATCTTTCTATCAAGTTCTAATAGATCAAAGATTTTTGGACTAGAAAAAGATTGGAAACCAACGGTTCTAAACTATAGCCTAGGCAAATCAAACCAATCAATAAGAAAGGTTGTGTTATTGAGAATTTGAGAAACATTCGGAATCGCAAGATTCGTATGCTTGTGTTTGAGTTGTTCGGTGACATCTCGGTATCCATGCCATCCTGTGGCCTAGAGGCTCGTAATATTGGGCATCGACTTTCCCGTTTTCAATAGATCTTCAAGCGTTAAGGCAAGTGGACGTTTCTCTTCTCATGTTCCATTAAGCGAAATAGCTTAGTTCCATGTGATCCAATAGGTTGGGATTGATTTATGTGCAAATAAAAAGAACTAGATTGTTAGAATTAATGACATTGTTGTTATTTTCAGTATTGCGATAGAACTGGATTTTAGGTCCGCTATATGAGACCTTGTGTGTAAATATGTCTCGTTTGAGACATTGTTATGGATTAGAATAGTTAGTAGGTAATGTTTCAGGGATGGGGCCTGAGCGTCTGATAACATCTCTTTAAAAGCTTGTACCAAGATGTTCCTATACCTTGGTACTCGAGTCATGACTCTGCCCACTCTGTCCTTGAGGGGTGACGCACTCTAGCTAAGTGCATAAGCGCTACGCGCTCAGAAAATTGATCAAGGGTCCAATATCCTTGTGACCTCGGCAATGGACGTCCGAGTTGATTAAAAGCTATCAACCTGAATGCTTTTGTTGAAAGTGATGCAAGATAAGTGCGTTATGCACGTAATTAAAATACCAGGTTGGTGAGTTTGAGCTGATTGCTCGGTGGATGATTTCTTTCAGTGTGTTGATGTGAATAACGAATCCCAACAAATTCTCTTATATCTTTCTAAGGCCGCTCATCGACATTCTGTCATTAAGGTTATCTATTCTATCTTCTCTTTTAGGAAGAGGTGTTATTGATGAAGTTCGATACCAACTTTTGGGTTATAGCGTTGTGAACCTTAGCTACGTTCCACTTGCTTAGTCTCTCATAGACTAACACGTCCGCTTTCTTCTTTTTCTTTTCACGAACCGGTTGGGCTAGCAGTATTCCAAGGTGTTAAGCTAAAGGACTAACTTGTCAAAAGACGAACATAATCGACAACCTGGTGTGTGTAATTTTCATTTGGATGACTGTAATAGTCTACATTGTCTTTCCTTAAAAGTCCTCTTCGAGGAACTAGTTTGTATATATTTCCTTTCCATTGTCGCTTTCTAAGTTAAACCTTTTCCATATGCACGTAAAAGCAACGACTTGCATTTCCATGATAGTGGTGATTTCGTTTTTAAAAGCCTGAGTAGTTTTGGATTAGGTAAATCCGAGATTACTGGCAGTAATATTCTCTTAGTAGGTAGAGGGTGTTACATACGAGTCGGGTCATTATCGGGTTGGTTGTTTGTAGTTGTGGTCACTAATGGGCCGACTTGTTGATGTCTCTCATTTTGGTGGTGTTTTAGTTGTTGATTTCTCTTGTAAATATGTGTCTTTTGTTCCTTTCTTTGTTAGTTTTATCCCTTTTTAGGTTAGTTCCCGATTTTCTATGAGATTCGGAGACAATGCGAGTTTGTTGTGTTTTGTAGGGTAAAATGGCGCATTTGAGGACGTTTTAGAGGAGTTTCTAAGGAGGAGCAAAGGAGCGGAAGAGCCATGCAAAGAACGAAAGGGAGCTCAAGGAAAACCAAAGAAAGAAGAGGATCGAAGCCCCAGATCGATGTACCAAGGAGTCGGGCCCGAATTGGCGCTTTAGAGGCTCGGACCGACGTTGGCAACGTCGGGCCCGAGGTCTACCCCTGTCGGTCCAAGTCGGCAATTTGAGGATTGGGCTCCAAGGCACATTATTGTGATCTTCTACTTTTCCCCTTCTTCTAATTTTAGGAGGTTAAGAGGGAGACACATCTAATCACTCTCAAAGGCTCAAAGGAAGACTTGGAGAGCAAGGAGGAGAGAGGAAGAGGAGAAGAGAAGAGGAAATCGGTGGAGCTCTAGGAGAGGATTAGTGAGTTTGAACTTGTTTTGCTTTTGTTTAGTGGATTTGAGACTTGGATCTTGTGAACCCCTTTGATTTGAATGCAATTCGGTTTTGATTTGAGTTGGATGATTGAGATTTGCTTGCTTTGCTATTTGCTTGCTTTTTACTCTTACTTGATGGAGTAGATTCCATAATCTTGGGCTATGGGGGAATCCCCTAGCTAGGATTGGGTGTGAACCCCCAATTCCATAGCCTTGAGTGCTTGATCTATGAATCTTCTCTACATTGAGCTTCAATTCTCTTGTGAGAACAAGGGATCTAGGGCTTGTGATTGGTAAGAGTAAGCGAAAGTAATCTCGAGCCCGTCACTAGACCTAGCATCGAAGGAGAGTGAAAACTCCCTAAGGTCGAAGTGTAGAGTGGAGGGATCGGAGGCAAATAACCTCGATCTCACAAGGATCAACGCTTATTGGCTGAATTGGGGTGGAATCACCCAAGTCTAGTTAGGGAAGGAACCCAAAAACCCAAGACCGATCTACTATTTTTGCCAGACCGAGTTCCCCAGTACCTCGGGCCCGACTTCCCCAGTGTCGGTCCCGGCCAAACTCGCATCGATCCAACATCGGACCGAAGTGACCAAAGTTGGTCCGGGTTGTTCCTTGTTTTTGCATTTCTTTTACCTCTTTTTAGTCTTCTAGGTACACTCAACGCACGAACTCCCGTGTGTTCGACACCCTACCCTTATACTACAATTGGGGTTCGGTTTATAAATTTAAATTTTGATATCATCCGATCCGGACGACCCCCATCAGAATTTTGGCGCCGTTGCCGGGGAGTTCTACTTGTTTGAGGTACCATCTTTTGTTGAGTCTTTGATTTGGTAGTGATTTGGGTGAGGGACTAGCCCGAACCCCTTGTTTGTTTTGATTCGGTTTTTGTTTGTGTCTTTGGTTATATGTGTATGCGATCTCGTTCCGTCCGAGGAACACTTGAGTTCGATTTTGTGTGTGATCCGGAGAGCATTATCAAACAAGCACGAAAGAAGAAGAGAATGGAGAACCAAGCACTACGTGATGAGGAGGTTGATAGGATGAAGGCCGACATGGCTCGTATGCAACTTGAGATGGCGAACCGAGATGCCGAAGCTAGGAGAGAGCGTGAGCAAAGGATGAGATTAGAGGCCCAAATCAACACCCAACCCCGGAATGCACGACAATACATGTATCCGGAGTTGAAGGTGCCGGAACGGGCTATTGTCTTGCCAGAGGTGTCAAAGAACTTTCAGATCAAGACTCAATTCAACTCACTCATTAAGAGGGACCAATTTCAAGGGAGACCGAATGAGTGCCCGATCGAGCATGTGAAGCAATTCAAGGATCTATGTGAGACCATCTCGACGGATGATGAGACACTTGAGTACGTGCTACTCAAGGCCTTTAAGTGGTCGTGTGGAGGCAAGGCATTGCATTGGTTGGAGAGCCAAGGATGTGAAGATCCAATTCCTTGAGGATGAGTTGAACAAGATGAGGAGGAAAATGAATCATCTCCAACAGACCACAAGAGCATGTGAAGAATGTGGTTCTTTGAAGCGTGGAGCTCAAGAGTGTCCCAATGAATGCCAAGTTTGCTTGGCCGAGCAAATTGAGGAGGCACACTATGTTCAAATAAACTATGGAGGAAGAGCCAACTTCAACAATGGAGGGAATGGAAGGTGGAACCAAGGCCAAGCCAATGGCTACAACAACAACTACAACCAAAATGAGCCAAAGGCCCAACCACCTCCATACCGACCTCCGGGGTTCTATGAGCAAATACCACCATGGGCTCAAGGTTTGAAGAATTAATTCACCAATATGGAGAGAAGATTTGATGATATGGGTGCCGAATTCAAAGAGTTTGGTGTTTGGAGAAGACAAGTGGACAACCAATTTGTTCACATGGCGAATCAACTTCCAAGAGAGGGAAGGGAGACTCCCGGGCCGACCCGAGGAGAATTCCCCGTGCCCCACAACAACAAAATGAAGTTCGAGCCATAGGATTGAGGAGTGACGGAGTTTGCCCGAGCCACAAGTGCCAAGAACAAGAGAAGAGAGTCGGACCGGAGTTGCCCAGTAACTCGGGCCCGACGTGCCAAGAAGTCGATCCAGAAGAAGGAGAGAGTCCCCTGACCCCGGACCGAGGAGGAGTTGAACTCGTGCCCGACATACCCTGTAGTCGGCCCGACGTTCCCAGATTTGCCCTGCCCTAGGTCCGAGGTTCCACACATCGGTCCCGATGTGATCCCACGTTGGTCCAAGCTGAAAGTGGTTGAGAGAGATCTAGGCCGGTCCAAGGAAGGGATTCAACCCAGAAACAAGTTGGCACAACTCTTCCTTACCCATTAAAGAAGCCCAAGGAAGTTGTGGAGGGCAAGTTTAAGAGGTTCTTGAAGCTCTTGCAAGGCTTGAACATCACCATCCCATTCACCGACGCTCTAAGTGAGATGCCATCCTATGCAAAGTTCTTGAAGGAAATTTTGAGCAAGAAGAGGTCGATTGTGGAGATGCAAGATGAGGTAAAGATCTTGGAGCTACCTCAAAAGCTAGGTGATCCCGGAAGATTTGCAATTACCGTGGGGATTGGATCCCAAAACTTCAAGGCTCTTTGTGATTTAGGAGTGAGCATATCGGTTATGCCCATTGTTGGGACGCTATCAAGGACGCCTGCGTACTTGGTAGTGTGCTCACACAAACCGTCCCTTAGTTTTGATATGACTAACTCACTTTGATTCTAATAAATTTGTCCTAGTGTTTAGGAACGTCAAATGAAAAAGGACAACAAGTGTGTAAGCGTTCTCAAAGATTAGGAACGCTAGCTAATAGGGAGTAAGGACTAGCAAGAGACTACTTGAGCAAGGACGGAGTCCCAAGCAAGTTGGAACGCAAGAAAGTAGTCCTTTCTCACTAGCCGACAGGATGACATCACTCGACAACATTTGATCATCAAGGACACGTGGAGACCGATCCTGTAGCAGAGTCCAACACTACGTGGCGGACGATCCTGTAGCAGAGTTCATCAACACGTGGCGGCCGATCCTGTAGCGGAGTTCATCACACACAGCTGGATACAGGAAGCTTCCTCATCACCGCCATACTCGTGGAGGAAAGATCCTGTAGCCACGTCCATGAAGGGCATGATCGTCAGAAGAGGAATGACGCCCTTCCCAAGTCCTATAAATAGCCCAAGGCATTTATTATGACGCCAACGCTTTTAGAGAATATTCAGAGAGAATTAGAGGAAAGCGACTCACTCAAGAACACGAAGAACTAGCTCAAGAACAGTGCTAAGACTTGTGCTAGATCGAGTGAGAATTGTAACCCAAAATCACAACTTGTTTGTATTCAGAAAAACTCAAAAAGAAAGAGAGAGTCCTACGAAGTACTGTAGGACGTAGGGATAGTAGTCCTTTAGAAGATTGAACTCGCTTAAGTTGTAGGCTTAGAGGAGTCCTTTACTAGGGGACTTAGTAAGAAAACTAAGTGCCAGAGAACTGTAAAGACTCGCCAGTACAACTGTAAGGACGTTGAATATAAAGGAAAAGCTATTAAAAAATCTTCCAAGGAGGTAGAGGTTTACACTCAAGGACTACTTGGTCTTAAGTGGTTCCTGTATAATTCACTGCGTTCATCTTTACTTGTTTAGTATTTTATTCCGCTACATTACCTAAGGACGCCCCTACTCCTCGTAGGGACGCCTGACCTAAGGACGCCTTTACCAAAGTAAAGGACGTCCCTCAGTTACTAACGATCCAACAATTGGTATCAGAGCGGGCGCTCTAGATTTTGTTGAGTTGCAGGTAAAAGATGGACATGGAACCTATTGGAATCTCTTTCGTGAAGCCTCCGCGCCTGACGGATGGCAACTTTAACCGCTGGACGATCAGATTTGAAAATTTCCGTAGGAGTCAGAACTATCAATGCTGGAAGGTTATCATGAAGGGAGACCTCAAAGTCCTTGCTGACAAAGCTGACAAAGAGGACGAATAGGGTCCTGATGAATTCAAGCTGATGGAAACAAATGCTAAGGCAATATGCTTCCTTCAAGTGTCCCTTTGCGAGAGGGATGCCACAAGAGTTAGCAATTTGGCAACTGCCAAACTACAGTGGGACACTCTTGAAAAAATCCACGGAGGAACTGCTGAGATGAAGGAGGACGTTCAGCTTGAAATCAAAAGAGAGTTCTATGCTTTCAGAATGCTGCCCAATGCAACGGTTAAGGACTACTCATACCGTTTTGAAGCTCTTGTCACTAAAATGTAGAACTTGGGTATTCCAGAAGCGGAAGTTTCAATGAGGAACAGAGTCCAAGTGGTCATTGATGGACTTACTAGAGTCTGGAACTTTGATAGAACAACCTTCAAAGAGAATACAACCAACAAGACGCTTGATATGGAGGAAATCTATGGGAAGCTAAGGCAGTATGAAGCAAGAAGGAACTCTGACATGGCTGAGCTAGGACGGAATCCACAAACAGACCATGCTCTGGCATCAACAACACCAGAGTACGCTGAGTATCTCCGTCGTCAAAGAGAACTAGCATTGATGATAGAAGCCAACAAAAATGAGAATCGTGAGAAGATGCGCGTCCAAGCGTTAAAGGAGCAAGAAAGCAAGTCAAAAGAACAGCTTGACGAAGAGGAAGAACTTGCTCTTATTTACAAAGCTCTCCGTTCTTATGGAAAAAGGAACAAATATTTCAACAAACACAAGATGCCTTCCAAGAAAGAAAGTCCCAAGTACACTGAGGCAAAGATGAAAGAACTTACCTGTTACAAGTGTAATAGAAAAGGACATTTTGCTAAAAAGTGTACGACGGGAATGTCCTCCAAGGAAATGAAGACAAAGGCTCTCATTGGAGCATTCGCATCTACATGGGATAATGTTAGTTCTGATGATGAAGAACCTGATGAACAAGCGGCGTACATAGCTATTGAGAACGCCTCAAATGATGAATAAGTGGTGTACATGGCTATGGAGGACGCCTCAGCTGTTGAAGAGGACGTCTCAGAAAAGGAACCAGAGGTAGAAGTGAGGGGACGCCCGTGGATCATTGATAGTGGCGCCTCAAATCATATGACAGGAAGCCAGATCCATCTCACTTCTATCCAAAACAGTGCCACGGGAGGAACTGTCTCGTTTGGCAACAAGGGTAAGGGAATGATCAAAGGGACGGGATCTGCCATTCTCAATCAGTCCATCAAAGCAACAAATGTCAGTCTTGTTGAAGGACTTGGCTTCAATCTCCTTAGCGTCTCTCAAATGTGTGACCAAGGTGAAAATCTAGTCACATTTGACTCAAAGGAGTGCCTCGTCATCAACAAGAAGTCCAACAAAGTTGTTCTCAAAGGAGTACGCCAGAACAATGTCTACATCTTCAACCAGGAGTTCAAGCCTAAATCAGAATTGTGCCTATCTGTTTCAAAGGAGGACGCTGACCTCTGGCATCGCCGTCTTGGCCATGCTGGACTAAGCCCAATCCTTAAGCTACATCAAAGAAATCTTGTTAAAGGACTTCCCCGAATTGATCTTGAGAAAGTTGAACAGTGCGAAGCCTGTATCAAAGGGAAGCAAACAAGAACGTCCTTCAAGTCCAAGAACGAAGTCAGTACGAAGAAGCCTTTGGAACTTCTCCATATGGATCTCTGTGGACCAATGAAGACGCTGAGCTACGGTGGAAAGAGGTACATTTACGTTCTCGTAGATGATTTTTCTCGATTCGCTTGGGTTCTTTTCTTGGTGTCAAAAGCAGATTGCTTCAATGCATTCAAAGTCTTCATCAAACAAGTGGAAGTTGCCCTTGAGACGCCTCTCAAAGCCATACGATCAGACCATGGGATGGAGTTCCAGAACTCAGAATTCCTGGCCTACTGTGATCAACATGGCGTCTCCCACAACTTCTCAGCTCCAAGGACTCCTCAACAAATGGAGTTGTGGAAAGAAAGAATAGGACGCTTGAGGATCTCAGAGTTTTTGGGTGCAAGTGCTTCGTCCACAACAATGACAAAGAAAGACTTGGAAAGTTTGATGCAAGGAGTGACGAAGCCATATTCCTTGGGTACTCCCTCACCAGCAAAGCATATAGAGTTTTCAACAAAAGGACTCTAAAGCTTGAGGAAAGTATTCATGTTGTGTTCAAGGAGAGTTCTTCTCACAGAGAAAAACAAAGTAAGAAAGAACGCTCTTCTTCACAACAGCAGGACGACTCTGAAGACGAAGTTGAAGATTGGTCCTCTGGAAAATACTATGTTCCTAAGGACGCTTCTCCAAATCCTGAAGAAGTCTCAGTGGACGCTCCTAGTGTTGTTCAGGGAGTTCCCTCTCGTAGTGAATCCCCAGTTCAACAAGATGTGGCTGAATCAAGTCAACAAGGCGAGCAACAACAAGGTGTGGACGCTCTCTCTAAGGGGGAACACACTGAGGACGATGCTCAAGATGATAGTGATGATTCTGATGGAGAGATTGATCCAAGATTTGCTCAATTGTTTCAAAGGGAGTCTAGCTTCTCTAGGGACCACCCAACCTCTCAGATTCTCTCAGATATCTCTCAAGGAGTTCAAACAAGATCAGCAGCAAGCAAGTCCTAGAGTGCAAATTTAGCTTTTTGTGCTTTCAATGCCTTTGTCTCTATGGTGGAACCAAAGAACATCAAAGAAGCACTTCAGGACGCTGACTGGATTCAAGCAATGCAAGAAGAACTCAACCAGTTTGAAAGGAACAAAGTTTGGACCCTCGTCCCACGTCCCAAAGGAAAAAACATCATTGGGACGCGCTGGGTGTTCAGAAATAAACTTGATGAAAGTGGACGTGTGTCAAGGAACAAGGCAAGACTGGTGGCTCAAGGATTCAAGCAAGAGGAAGGCATAGACTATGATGAAACCTTTGCTCCTGTTGCTAGAATTGAAGCCGTTCGTCTTCTTATTGCCTTTTCCGCGCACAAAGGATTCAAGTTATTTCAGATGGACGTCAAGACTGCCTTTCTCAACGGAAAATTGGAGGAAGTGTACGTTGCTCAACCGCCTGGTTTCGAGGACGCCTCTCACCCAGACCAAAGACTCCCCCGCCTATTAAATCCTTCAAAATAGGCTGTCCAGTCATTCTCCTCCACCACCTCAAGTTCCCACCATTACCACAAAGAAGCTCCTACCCTCCAAGCATCCAACCCCATCGTCCCCTCTCTCCAAATCCTCTAAACCCTTCTCCTCCTCAAATCCAACACAAATAGTGGACAAGTTTCCACCTCATCTTAAGGAGGGACGCTCCAAAAAGATCCATGATCCCAGGCCCCTCAAAAAGGCCAAGTCCTCACGCGTCCCCTCCTCCACCAAAAGGGCATCCTCCACAAAAGGCCCCTCCAACCTCTCAAAGGAATCCACACCTTCTCCTCAAAAAGCCCTAAAAATTGTCCAACTTCCAACTCCCCCACCGTCCCCCAAACCCTCCAAAGAAAATGCCCTCATACAATTCTGCCCCTCTCCTCTCAACTTTGCCAATTTTCCCTCCGCCCCGGCCCCTATCTCACCGCCAAAAGACCCCGAGACTCCAAGGTCCCGTCGTCCCTCTTCAGAAAGTGGCCCGGAGGACGTCGAGCAGCGTTCCACTCTCGAGCACACTTTTCGCCGCCGCAAAACAGGTGAAAAGCCTAAAGTGTTGTTTGTCCAAGAAGTGGCCGCGCCAGAATCCGTCTCCTCCTCAAGTTCCTCAAGCTCAAGCTCTTCTGAGAAGAGTAACCAAGGGACTCCTGCTGGTGAGTCCTCTCCCTTTGTTGACATAGCTGGGGACTCCAATGATGAGGCTGAGAACGTTGAAGCTGAGTCTGCTAAAGCTGCTCCTACTACAGATATAATTGAAGTAGTTGAGGACGCTGGTGAGCACCAGGTCGCTCCAATGGACGCTGAGCTCAGTCTGGACGATGAGCTTGAGCGTGATGTAAATGAAGTTCCACCCTATGACCAATCCCTCCCTATCCTCAATCCCCTCCCTGCTCCACAAGAAAACCCCTCCCCCTCAATCCAAACAGAATCCCACCAAGTCCCTGCGGACGCTGAGACTAACACTGAAAATCCATCCGAAGCTCAGGACGCAGAGGAGCCGTCCTAAGGCAGAGCGCCTTCAGAGACCGAACAGGCCCCTTCTGGTGGCAATCAAGAAAATGTACAAGGCTCTGAGGACGCTGCGGGACAGGACGAGGTTGAGAATGAGTCCGAGGACAGTGCTGACGAAAGTTCAGATGATGAGGACTCTGAGTCCCCGAAAGGCAAAAAGAAGCGCAAGGACGATGGTGCACCTGTCAACGTTCTAAGCCCCTTAGTCTATTTTGAGCAATGGCTTGCCTCCTTCACCAAGGAAAAAGAAGTTCTGGAGTTTCTTGAGCTTCTCAGATTTCAAGGATGGCTGAACGTCGGACCCGTCCCTACTGAAGTTGACAAAGAACAGGTCCGCGCGTTCTACAAGAGCTTGCGCTACAAGTCCAAGGACAGTTCTCTCCATTTCAAGATAGAGGACGAGAAAGCCTTTGTAAATGAACGCCAAGTCCATGCTTTCATGGGACTGAGCACTCAAAAGCCACCGTCCAACGCCCTAAGCTCTCATCCAGAGAACGGTTTTGAGATGACAGAGGATGAAGAAATGGCGATGATTGACCGAGTGTTCCAGGGTAAAAGACCCTATGGACTTGACAGGGTGGCTCACGTGTTGAGCAAAGTCGGCGCCATTGCACATTACTTTATCTGCCGCGCCGTCCTTCCCAGGCAAGAGAAGCGTTCTATAGTTCAAACACTTGATATTATATTAATAGACACCTTTCTCGAACGTCGACCCATCAATCTTGCCAGAATTGCAATGCAACATATGGCTAAGTGTGGGAGGAAGCGACATGCTTTGCTATACCCTGGGCTAGTCAAGCTAATCCTAAAGTCCCAGAATGCCTATGATGAAAGTGCTCCCACAGAACTACTAGGCTTGAACTGGAATATCAAGAAGGGACTTGTTGAAATACGGCACAATGAGGAACTGCCCTCAGTCAAGAAGCAGTTAGAAGCTGAAGCTGAGGAAGCCAAGAAAAAGGCTGAGCAAGAACGCCTCGCTCAAGAAGCAGAACAAGAGCGTCTTGCCTCTATGCATCAAGAGCCCGTTCATGAAGAAGAGCCCGCAGTTAACTTTGCAGCTGACTCGGCTAAAGTCGTCGTGCCAAGATCAAAGATAAATAACCCAAACAAACAGACTAGTATAGCATGCAAGTAAGGGGTCGAACCCAAGAAAACTAAAGGCTTCTAGTATTAATATAATTATCAACTAAAGATATGGGGGGAAATCAAAGAGATATCTAAACTAAACTAGGAAACAAATAACAAACAAATAAACAAATAGATAGGAGGCAGAAGATAAGAGGTAGGTTCATTCAAAAGATCCACTCATGAAATAATCACTCGATCATAGATTCATCCATTGATTTCATTCACACCTATGGTTAATTCCTATCCTGATCATTAACAATCGCAAGTCCACGGTCCAAGCAATTCTATAACCCTAGGCAAGAACGCTTAACCTAGAATTAGCATAGAGAACAAGGATATTAGGAAACCAAATCATGCAATCAAGCTACGAGTCTCATGCACAATTTAACCATTGAATACTCTTCCCTAAACTAGTCCATGGTCCTAGAATAGAGTTGTTTCGAGAAATAGGAAAGATGCATAGACAACAACCAATCCTAAATCAGACGATAGATCTAAGTCAATCAAACAAGTTGGCCAGAATCATAAAATCAAACATAAATCATGGGATGAAGCACACGAGAATCAATATCAACCAAAGGATAGAAATCAATTACCAAAATCTCACGAGTTCGTAATCAGAGCTTCCCCCT
This sequence comes from Polygonum maritimum, assembly GCA_963924305.1. Lineage (NCBI taxonomy): Eukaryota > Viridiplantae > Streptophyta > Magnoliopsida > Caryophyllales > Polygonaceae > Polygonum > Polygonum maritimum. The sequence goes on along the minus strand of OZ002733.1, from coordinate 30,732,275 downwards.
TGAACAAACCCAAGGAGACTAGCTCTCCATAACTATACTAAAAACCTAACTTGTGGAAGAAGGTAGAAGGTAGAATGTAGAAGATATTAAAAACCTAAGGCTGGCTCCTCCTTATATAGCCCAAGGAACAAGATCCACGAGATAGATAAGGAAAGAGGCAAAAGATAGAAAAGGAAACAAGATAGAAAGATTTCGGCCCGCTTCGGATTCGGCGCTTTCGCAACAGAGAAGAACTTCTCGTCTCGGCAGCCACCGCGGTCGCGGTGGAAAATCCGCGGTCGCGGTATCTCGACAGAATCGCTGGTGTCACTTCGGAGGCTGTTTTGACCATTTTCCAATTGGAATCTGACTTCGGTGTAAAAAGATGAATTGAATCCCTTGAAGTTAGCTTTCCAATTGCACCGGAATCAGCTCAATCCGACCTCTAAAGCTCAAGATATAGCCTTTGCAAGAAAGTGGTGTCGCGCAGACAGCTTAAAACGCCTTAGAACTCTTGATTCTTGCATTCTTGTGTCTTCGGCCTAGATATTACAATTATGCACAAACTCTAACCTAAACACTCTCAATATAGCCCTAAAATACAAGAGTTATTCTATACAAAATAGAGTGAATCAGCAGCTCTTGATCAGATGTTGATGGCTCCTTCTCCTCCTTCCTTGCCTCATGTGGACGTCCCCTCTTCCAGCTCTGGTCCCGCGCCTATTCCTGCCCCAGCTCATCCCGAACAGCATCCCCCTGCAGAACGTATGGGTGCAATCTTGAACAACCAGTGCCTGATTCTCTCTTCTCTTAGGGACTTGTCTTCGGCCTTCACTTAAATCGGCAGAACTTCATGAGAAGCTTCTCAAATTTTATCAAGACCAAAGCCATCCTCAGTGATCGCCGTCCTCAACCCCTTTATCCCTAAATTGTTTTTGCCTTTGCTTCTTTTGTTTCAAAAACACTTGGTCTGTAATGAAAATTTCTCTACTTTTGTTTGAATGAAAATTCAACTGTTTGCTTGCATTTGTGTGTTTAAGCGTTCCACTGCTTATAGTTGTGTGTTTGTGCTAACGTCCTTATCACTTGTTATCCTTTTCGATGATGCCAAAAGGGGGAAGTGTAGTTTTGCAGAGATGCGCTATAAAATAGTTATCTAGAATAAGCAAGTATTAAGGAGGAACTTTTAAGTGAATGGTCTAAGGAACGCCATCCTAGAATAAAAGAGGATGCTTAGAAAATTTTTCTAGGAGGCAACTCTCTCCTTAAAATCCAAAGGTTAGAAAATCAAAGAATGAAAACTTGTGCTTACTGAAATTTCTCTAAGTGTTAGAGGACGCTTCTATGTTTTTATGCATGCTAAGTTCAAATGCCAAAACTATTTTGCTGCAGAGTTTGTTATCATCAAAAAGGGGAAAATTGTTGGGACCTATCAAGGATGCCTGCGTACTTGGTAGTGTGCCCACACAAACCGTCCCTTAGTTTTGATATGACAAACTCACTTTGATTCTAATAAATTTGTCCAAGTGTTTAGGAACGCCAAATGACAAAGGACAACAAGTGTGTAAGCGTTCTCTAAGATTAGGAACGCTAGCTAACAGGGAGTAAGGACTAGCAAGAGACTACTTGAGCAAGGACGGAGTCCCAAGCAAGTAGGAACGCAAGAAAGTAGTCCTTTCTCACTAGCCGACAGGATGACATCACTCGACAACATTTGATCATCCAAGGACACGTGGAGACCGATCCTGTAGCAGAGTCCAACACTACGTGGCGGACGATCCTGTAGCAGAGTTCATCAACACGTGGCGGCCAATCCTGTAGCGGAGTTCATCACACACAGCTGGATACAGGAAGCTTCCTCATCACCGCCATACTCGTGGAGGAAGATCTTGTAGCCACGTCCATGAAGGGCATAATCGTCAGAAGAGGAATGACGCCCTTGCCCAAGTCCTATAAATAGCCCAAGGCATTTATTGTGATGCCAACGCTTTCAGAGAATATTCAGAGAGAATCAAAGGAAAGCGACTCACTCAAGAGCACGAAGAACTAGCTCAATTCACCAATATGGAGAGAAGATTTGATGATATGGGTGCCCAATTCAAAGAGTTTGGTGTATGGAGAAGACAAGTGGACAACCAATTTGTTCACATGGCGAATCAACTTCCAAGAGAGGAAGGGAGACTCCCGGGCCGACCCAAGGAGAATCCCCGTGCCCCACAACAA